>VYZS01102720.1:0-22139 GCA_013400695.1 Neodrepanis coruscans
GGCCGGGCTGGGGCGGGTGTGTCTCTGCTCGCGGGGGAAAGCGCTCATCCAGCAGCTGTGGGCCCCTGGCCGGAACGGCTGATGCTTAAAAACACACTCTTCCAAACTGCCCCCTGACCGCGGCCAGAGGGAGCTGCCTACGGCAGGCAGCTGCTGCCCAGCGCGGCCAGCTGCGGTTCAGACAAGCTCTTATGCCAAGCACACCCCCACTCCCTTGTTTAGGCGTGAGATTAAGACCAGTGTTCAGGAAACCTGACCAAAAAAAAGTTTTTTTTCAACTATGAAATAGCGTGGAGAAGAGGAGGCTTAGCAGTTACCTGAGCACCTGAAAGGAGGGTGTAGCCAGGTGGGGTCGGTTTTATCTCCCAGGCAATTAGCAAAAGGAAAGGAAGACACTCTTAAGCTGCACCAGGGAAGGTTTATGTTTGGATGAGGAGGAAATGCTTTACAAAAAGTGTGATCAGACATTGGAATGGACTGTCCAGGGAGGTGGTGGAGTCACCATCCCTGGAATCGTTTAAGGAAAGACTGGATGTGGCAGTTAGTGCCATGGTCTAGTTGAGAGGGTGGTGTTGGGTGACAGATTGGACTCTTATCTCAAGGGACTTTTCCTACCCAATTGATTCTGTGAAATGGAACATCCAAAATTTACAGTCTATACTTAGCTTTTAAAAAAACATATTAGCCACAAACACAGTAAAATTACAGGAAAATCAGAACAGGAACCAATCCCAATGACAAAAGATATGTATGAGAAACCATACTTTTCTTCCCAGTCACTTCTGTAACAAAATTTAGAGAAGCAGGTTTTGATACATACCATTACAAAACAAAACCAGACCATACTAAGATGTATAAATTTGATGTATTCAGCCTTTTTTTGCTTTGCTATCCTTTTAATAGCTTTGAAGTAGAAAATACCCTGACAGTAAGGGACTTTTAATTTTCTTAAAAAAGTAAAACGTGTGTCTTCTTGTAATACAAAACCTAGAACATAAACTATTCTCCAAAATGTACAGCTCTGTTGAAAAGCAATAATTTTCTTCACAAAAAAGTAACATATACCTAACAACTCCATGAAAGGAACAAATCAGAAATTAAGCCTCAGAATTTGGAATCAGGATTTATACAATTAAGAGGACTACAGCAGGCACCAGCAGGTGTAAAAAAAACCCCTCCAATGTTACACATCAGCCTTTCTTTTTGTGCTTCTACAAGTCACTTCCTTGCAGACATTTATTTGTGTTTTCCTTTAAACCCTTACAAACCACCAAAACCCTACAATCCAATGCCTGTCACAGTAGCAGAACTGATTCACCTTAGAAGAACCAGACCCTGGAAAATTTCTCCATCAGAAACCTCCCTTTGTGTTTCTGATGCCCATCACTGAAGATGCAGAATGGTTGAACTTGCTCCTTTGCTACCTGTATTCCCTTGCTCCTTTGTACCTTTGCTACCTATATTCCCTTCATTCATCTCATTTGGCAAAAAATATTCCAGGTATCATCAGTTGTTAAGCTGTGCTTTTGAGCTGCGCAGACTTTGCTTTTACCCTGTTGAGCTGGTAGCCAACATAAATCAAAAAAATCTGCCCTTTTCCCCACTGTGCTCTACCCAAGAGCCTAAGGAACAAATGGGAAGGAGCAGGGAACTCTGCAGTGATGGTAGAGGGAACAAATAAATAGAAAGCCTGAATAGCAACGGCTTCATGTACATACTAAAAACATTAAAATATATTGGATCCATCCAGGAATGCTATATTCTGTTCATTTGTTCTTCTTTGGAAGTTTGTAAAAGTAGTAGTTTCTTTTTCCGATATTCTTCATTCTCCTGCTCTGCTTCCTCATCTATGGATTTTCTTATACATCCTTTTAGTTCCTCAATTCCTTCTCCAGTATATGTAGATATAGGAATTATCTCTTTGAATTGAAGTGTATTTGCAGGAATCATTTCTTCCTCTAGTAAGTGTAAGAAGTCTGAAAAATGATATTGAAAGAGTTAGTACAATTCTGAAATACTGTATCACTACAAGCCCATAAAATCCCATTAAATGCAGAAGATAAAATTTAATAAATTACAGTAATAAACATAACTTCAATTAATATACACATATTATTTACTTAATTAGTCTTTAAAAAAGTAGACGAAGTCACAGAGGGCAAGCAGTATCACAGCAGTTTTACTATCTGTAATGCTGTCATGAGAAGACACTAAACACTTTCAGTGGGAAGAAAGAAATCCCAAGTTGTAGAATATGGGAGATCAATTGCTTTCAGCCTTTCTGGTTTTACACACTTAAGAAAATAGAAAGCAATTAACCCCAATACAATTGCAAAATTGAAGTAAACCTACATACATCTGTCCAGAAGTTGCATATGTTTTGGCCTAAGTCACATGACAAATTGTATACATGTCAGTGTCTGCAAGGGAAATTCAATGCAGGCTACTCTTACTCAAAACACCGGACTAGAAACTTACTGTCCCATATCATAGTTGGGCAAGATCATCTCAGATATCTCTATTTTATTAAAATCCTTCCCTAACAGTGAAGCCAGTGCCACTACCAATGAGTATAAACAGAGCTTGAAATGCAGAAGTGATTTTAAAACATATGTTCAAATAATAAATTTACTAGCCAATTTCAATTTCAGACAATTCCTTGCCAATGCAGAGTTACCTGACAAAATCTTAATACTACTTTTGTCAAAGGTTGTTTTTGAAATTTCATTTACCCTGAGGATTCTGTAGTTGTGACATAAGTTCATTCAAGTTATCCTTTGCACAAGGCAAATCCATTTTATTAATGGCAAGAAGTGCAGGCTTTGTTACAAGTTCTTCTTTGTACAGCTCCAGTTCCTTAAAAACAAAGCAAATTTGCTTTAGTAAGTATTTGTAGTTTAACAAATGCTACTTCAGTTTTACTTTTTGTCTCTCATTTGTTTAATTGCCTAAATAGCCTTTTCTCATGCCTAGGCAGCTGTGAGATTGACTGAGGTGCTCAAGGTAGATGCTTTAAAGCAGTCTGACCAAAGAAAATGTTTCAGTCATTTTTTGCTCAAAAACAGATTTTAGGTAAACAGGGTAGCTCATTCTGAAACAGCCTCTTATAAAAAGGACAGTTTTGATTTCTGTTTATTTCTGATATCCACAAACACAAAATCCATTTTAGAAAAACTTCAAACCTATGGAACATATAAGAAAATCCTTTGGAAAGTCTTCTGATTCTTAAGCACTTAATGGACTCCAGTTAATATCAGAAAATCACAACCATAAATAAAATAAAAATAAACAGCAATAGCTGAAATTCAGAAGATTCATCAATTTAATCACACAGAGATAATTCATATTATGTAATTTAAAATTTATTTTAATCAGAAGCATATTTAAGAGATGTAAACAATGAATGTCTGCAAAGCTGGAGCCTGATGTCTCAGCTCTGTTAGGCTGTGCAGTAAGGGCATCAAGGCAAGTATTTAACTATACACATGCTATATATATGCTTCTGCTTTCTAAAAAGCTTCCAGACTGGGGAACTGAGTCTTATTACCTTTACTTGAAATATCCCTTATTACCTTTACTTGAAATATCCCATATGCTGCACAGATTAATGATGATTGATTATGTTGTGCCCAACATAAGCTGGAGCAGTTTCACCTGAACAAGTGTAAATGAAGACTTCATAATTTTGGAAAATCCTGAGTTTGTTATCTGGCCTTGTATTATAAATCCAGAAGACACACTAACATTTGAAAGTTTCTTGACCGAAATGGAGCCATTTTCTTGGCTCAACACATAACTACAACTGTCAAGTTGGAAAACAGAACTTACTTTTGTTAGAAGCAATATAGTTTCAAAGGCTGTTCTGAACTGAGTCTTAATAGACAGTTGAAACCCAGAAATATCCACCTGAAAAAGTTGCACAATAACAAGGTCCGTGGTATTAAACTATGTTACAATATCAAGGTACTCCCCCATCAACTACCTTACAGAGGAATGTCCATGTACATGCCTTCATTCCTGGGCAAGCAACAGAGGGCAACTATACACCAAACTAACATCATAGACAATGTGGAAGCACACACTGGTTAGTTCTGATACAGTGTTTCTCAAAGGTCTGTTTTTCAAACCCTTTAAGGGGATCTTGCAGGAAAAAAAAAGAAAACAAATCACACCATGCCTCAATTATGCTTGGAACTCTTTCCTGATCTAAATTAATTGACAATTTTCAATGATAAATTGTATTTAAGGATTTAACTTATCATTAGCTGTTTGAGTGTTCCATTTTTTAAGGAGTATTACAGCTGTATTTATCACAAAACATGAAAATAAAAACTGTTTCCTGAATTCCAATTACATTGCAATTAAGATGTATTTTATTTCCTGCACTGCCTTTGATTTCAATAAACTGTAGATTTTATTTAACTTACAACTAAGAGCAGCTGTTTGGTTCTTTCTACATGTTTGAGAAATTTGTGGCCCATCCCTCTGTTTGCATGTGCACCTTCAATTAGTCCTGGGAGATCAGCTACTGAAATCTAGGAAAAGAAAAGTTTCAAACAGAGTATTTCCAACAAGCAAAACCAGGGATTTTAAACTACCAACAGCGATTATCATTTCACATAAATAAAAGAATCCAGAAAAAGCAATACGCATTGGCTGCTTCAACTATCATCAAAAGCAGATTAAACAAACTGCTGCTATTGCATAGACCTGAGGCTCCTCATGTGTCCCTTGTCTATTTATTTATAGCTGTCTGCAAAGTAGAAAATAGATGACAAAAATACTTCAGCAGAAATCTTGCAAAGTTTAGCTACTACCTGAGAAATAGACTTTGAAAGGCAAGATCAGGCTATCACATTTGTCTAGAATTCAAACTGTTACTAGAAAAGAAAATAAAGTCTCTTCCTTGTGTCTAGAGAGGATCATTATTTCAAATACAAATCCACTTAACACTGTTCCCCTGAGCATAAGCAGCTACAAGAATTTGACTTCTGCTCTTCAGCTGAAATGAGATTTTGATTAGTTTTGATCAGCTTCCAACCAGAGCCCAGCAAAGACTGCCACAAAGGGCAAGGACCTTGCAACTTTCTTTGCTGGTTGGGAGGGTTGTACAGTTGTAAAGAGAGCTGAGACAGACTGAAAAAGAGCAGAATAATAAACTCCTCAGAATAGTCTCTCAGTAACTCACAGAAAGCTAAGACAGATAGTGAAATAAAGAAAAGCAAATGTAGGATCTTCAAATCTATCTAATATCTATTTAGATAGCAACTGGATTCAATTAAACAATGCCCAAAGCCAGCATACAATAAAAATTCTAGTGTGCTATCTATTGCAGAAGGGGCTCAGATATTCTGGTAGAAAATGAAAATACTTCTACTATGGTAGAGACCTGAAACCAAACTCATACTGAGATCTTCTGCTTTTATTCTTTTCTTTTCCAAGTAGTAATGGCAGATGGCACCAAGTAACTTGCATGTGTTTTCTTTTTTATAATATACTAAGACAAAATAAGCAAATTGCTAATATTTCTTTAAAAATACTGATGTTGTGTAGGAAAAAAATAATGAGTCATTGTCCCTTGAGTGATACATGAAAGACACCTCAATTATTGCTCTTAATTACGATGTGTACTTTGTTTTGATTTCAGCAATTGCAACACAGAGTATTTCCTCTTACTCACAGATGTTCCCTGTCATCACAACAACTAGTTCCCTTGACTTTAGAAAAGTATTTTGTCCATATAGTACCCAACACCGTAGTATAAAAACCAGGAACTGTAGAAATGGCCAATAATAAGAGTTGTTGTCTATGACAAGAAACAAACTTCATACAAGAAAGCTAGGAGTGCAAGTAGTTCTCTTGCTGGAGAAAGATACACCAGTAAGAACAAGAGGTCCTCATTCATAGCAAACAGTATTTTGAAAAGGCTATGAAAAATCCCATTTATTTGTGGCAGAGCTTTCTAGGATAAGCTACCCTAAACTAGTAAATAATATGACTAGGAAAGAAGATTCCCTTAGACATGTTGTATCTCTGCAGGGAACCTGACAAACTAACCTTACTTCCTTTAATATACAGTTTTGTTGAAGCTTGTTAAATTAATGTTTCAAGTATCAGCTACTGAAACCCCCTAAGATCACTGTCTCACATCTGAAACCCTTTTATACATTCACCTTTTATCTTGGAAATGATGAGTCCAGTGCTGCATGTATCATAAACATAAGCACATCAAAGAAGATTCAAGCTTGAGGAATTAAAATGTTTGCTATAACCTTACATGAAGTTGTGGTCCAAAATCTAGTAGTAAGAGCCACATTTAGCATCGGTTTCCTCTCCAGAAGATACTGTAGAAAGGATTCCAGGCACCACACAATTATCTGACAACTTTATGTGAAGAAGCTGGGTGGAACAGAGCTCACAAAAATTAGGGTGGTAGCGCAGTAGCTCTGGACCCAGGTACCTCAGCTCTCAGGTACTGCACTACCCTGGCTGTTCAGGCAATCACTATCAGGTCATACTATTTTAGTTTTTTACTAAAAACAAACAAACATACAAACCCCCCAACCAACAAAAACACAAATACAAAAACCAAACCACAAAAGAAAGTTAGATCAGGCAACCTAGAAAGCTGTAACAGCAAATTATGGTAACTGGGTTATATCCACAAAATTTTGTCATTTACAGCTATAGGTCTGTAGCTATTGGACAAATCTGCCACTATTTACAACCCATTCTGAAAATAACTCATTCAGTTCAGAGTTCTGTATAGGCAACTAGCAGAACATTTGCTTCTTCTAAATAAAAAGTCTAGTCTCTGAAACAGTGATTTTTTTCAAAGTCCTAAACTTAGTAAGAGTATATGAGGATACAACAAACTCAATTCCATGAACAATTTCAGGCCTCTAAGACTATAAGGCAGGATTAGAACTACAGAAAGGAGGCAGGGGAAAATAAGAAGCCTATGTCATATCACTGTATTTGGCTTTAAAGCTCTCTTCTTATTACTTCATAAAATATTACTTTTTCCACAACTCCTGTTAAGTCCATGTAATTGCATTTGATATGTACACATTATAGATACACATATTAAAATATCTAAAAGTTTTCACTGTCTTTCTGAAATTATGTTAAGCAACATAACTAGTCATTATATATAACTTTAACAAACAACCAGAGTGAGCTTTCATACCAACCTGCTTATAATCCGTATACATGATCTTGCCTAGTTCAGGCTGTATTGTTGTAACTGTGACAAGGGAAAAAAGAGGAAGGGAAGAAAACAAACCTGGTTTAAATATTTTAAAAAATGTTTATGTTATAAAACATTTAAATGTTGTAGGTCTTTCTCACTATATTTAAACTACACAAATGTTCAGTAGCAAAAAAAATAAAAAGGAAAACAAATAAGGAAAAAGCAAAATGAAAGAACAGAATCAGACCACTCAAAAAAAACCCTGGTTCACCAAATCTTGTCTCTGTCTGCAGCTTTGTTCCATCATCCCAAAAAGGGAACAGTGAAGCTGGAAAAGTGTCACATACAAAAATTATTATCCAGACTACAGAACAGCTTTCAAACAGGGAAAAATAATGAAAGACCAAGTGAGATAGGACTCTTCAAATTGGAAAAAAGGCTGTAGAGAATAATGAGTGGTGCAAAAAGATCAGTAAAAATTACCAGTACTTGCACTCTTGCTTTTTAATTAATGAAGATCAGACAACTAATCCTAATTTACTGATAGAAAAATAGTAAAATTTTTCTGTCTGTCTTTCAGTGAATAGATACAAATCCAAAAGTCTGTTATAAGAACAGGTGGTAGGTAATTCCAAAGCATACAAGATGTATGAAGGAACTTCAAAGTACATATTCAATGGACTGAGGATATTACACACAATGGAGAGTCTTGGATGCAATAAAATGGGTTGAGACTAAAAAAATGGACCCTGCATTCACATGCTGAAACACGATGAGGGTGGAGACACTTTTAACCCAAGGTGGTTAAAGGAACTAGACACTGAAACAGCAAGTATATTTTTAAAGTATTTCATATAATTAAAAATCAGGCAACATGGTTATCCCCTATTCTTTATTATAAACCTGCAGACCAAGTCAGGGAAAAGACTTCTTGCTCTCATAAAATTTTCCTGCCTAAAAATAGGAGTATGAACTTACATGGGTAACTTGCAGTCTCAGGTTTGGCATGAGAAATCTTGCTTAACAAGGATGATTTTCCTGCATTTGGAAACCTAGAAAGAAAGTTGGTATTTATACAACGAATAAACACTTACGTGATTCCCGCATACTTTATTTTCAAATACACTACATTATCTTATTCAATGCTATCAGCTCAATTTTGCAGTTTTTAAAAAAAAAACAAAAACCCCAACAAACCCTAGACCATTATGATTTATTTTTTGAAATCAAATTGGAATCTTCCTATATCCAGAAATACTTCCCAAGGATGCAGGCAGATGAGTTATGTAAGCACACATGTAATAGATTTAAGGGAAATCTTTCAAAATCACTCAGACAGAAATACAGCAATACCGTCCAGGTCTACTTGAATTCAGTCTCCACAGGCTATAGCTAATTTTGTAAATTTTGCTTACATTCTAAAAGGTGGATTTGAAGTCTTTTGGCATACAAATCATGGTTCATGAAATCCTGCAATTTAAGTATCAATGATATGTTTGCTGCAGTATAGCTAACATAGCAAAGTAAACAAACTCTATGAGAGGAAGACTTTGTTTATATAGACACACACATACACAGTTTGTGTATGTTTTAAGGCCAACAAAGTTGTATGAGAGATCCTGAAATTAGTACTAACTTGCTTTATTACCAGGTAAACCAAAAAGAACACTAGTGAAGCCCTTGGAGCTGGTCTGTTGTTTACAAGGGATACCTACACCTGCATACTACAACAAAAATATTCCTTAAGTGATACACTAGATTTTACTAAAGCTTCTTCACAGAATTTATCTACTCATTGAAATGGAAACCTAAGCTAAAACTGAAATTTTAACACATGCTTGTTTCAAAGACTAACCTGAGCTATAAAAGACAATATCCTTGATCTGTGTCAAACTTGAAGTTAATGCTGACATCGAAGGATAGACTACAGCATCTGCTCCAGAAAGACCACACAAGACTGGTGTTCCAGTCAAATTCACAGATATTCATCACAGTATTTCAGTGCAACAGTGATCAAACACTGTCTACAAGCAATTAAATGTTGGTCCCAAGAAAGAAAGGCTTGTACTCCATAGAAAACCGTACACTTCCCACTTTAATATGCAGAACCATTGCCTGTTAACAAAGCTGGTTTACATTAAGGGCCTTTATAAAAAGGTTGTACACAAATCTTCCCTAAAAAAGAAAGCAGCCTAATGACTCATGTTATAACAGGGAAACTATTGAGGGTAGTTTTAATGCACTCTGATGTTGGAAGGCATCTTAAAGAAATTCCAGAAGGTTACTCCGGTCATCTCCTCAAGTGAGCATTTTGTTTCCACTGAGGTACAGTATGTTCTTTGAAGTTTAAATTGCAACCTAGACTAACACATCACAACCTGTACCCAAACCTGATGGCCTCTCTTTCAAGTCTACATAGTTTTTTTTTACCTGATCTAATAGCAAAAAAGCAGAAGTAACAAACACAAAGAGATCCAAGTACAACCACAATCTACCATAGGCTGATTACACTCTAAGCAAGAAAATTATATACTCCTCTAATTGACTGATAATGATTTTTTTATCCATTTCAAAGGAAAACTGTTGGCTAAAATACAAACCAAAATGTAAGATTAAAGAAGCATCAGTGTCATATAACCCTCCTGTATCATGTTATTACTGAAGATCACTTGAAAATCATATAACTTTAGATAAATTTCATACTAACAGAATTATTTCTAATAAGAAAAAAAAACAGAAAAGCATAGGTAGAAACCCATGGTGTCTTCAAATTCCTGTTGTTTACTGGTATATACCAATTAAACTATTTGCACATCAAACTCCTCGTCATGTCACATTTCCTATGGTTTTTATTAATAAGATATTGAGTAGACCCAATACTTTTACAATTGTAGTTTGCTGAAAGTTTTCTCCAAATTAAAATACATTTATCTGCATTGTTATAAAGCAGCAACATTAAAAGGCCAGTCCTATTTTTATAGTTTGTAAATACTTCCTTCCAATGTTTCAAGCTGTTTATTTGAGAGATTAGGCAGCACAGCCTTTGGAATTCTCTTTGATACTGCTACAGAGAGGATTGACTTGAGCCAGTACTATGAAGTCAAGCATGCAATAGAGATAGTACTCTTGGCTCTGTTTTGCACCTCCTACTTACTTCATAAATATTAGCTAATAGTATTTTGGTAATCACTGCAATTGTTAAATGCAATTATATTACTCTGATTCATTAAGCTCTTCACCACAAAAGCATAACCAGTTCTTTCCAAATTTTAAACAGGTTTAAATTCAATCTGATTTTTGCAGACTGCAAATAATTTGTGATAATGCACTCTCAAATTTCTTTGAGATTGATATTAGAAAACAAAGTAGTAAATTTCAAATACAGTTTTCAAAGTACAGTACTTACCCAACTAAGCCAACATCTGCTATAAGTTTCAAATCAAGATGAACAATTCGCTTCTGACCTTTACAAGGCAAAAAGTTTGTTGCCAAAGAGCCTCCCAGACCTCCACGAGCTGCTAAGAATCTCTCCCCTGCTGCATTAAGCTCTCCTGAAAATAAATTCAGTAGTGAACAAGCACAATCCCCTGAAGTAGTTGAGTTGTGATTTTCCACTTACATGTCTCCAGTTACAAGAAAATTTTTTGTACTCCTCCTTGCAAGAACTGGGCCCTCAAGGTCATGGTGTTTTTCCTTCTTTGGAAACAAATGAAAGCAATCACACTCCAGCATTCCCCCCGTCATACAGTTCAACACCTCAAGAAAAGTGCTAAGTACAGGCAGGCAAAGTATGGCCAAGACAGTGGTTTTGAAGCCTCCAATATTTGAATTCAAAAATCCCTGCATTGATAGAGATATGGCTACAGCAAACTCTTCAGATGTTTTTTTCACTAAAATACAGGCTACAATATCTCACTTAGGGTCAGAATAATTAAAAGGGAAAAAAACCAATATTTGTATGCCTTTAGACACTGACATGCTAACATCATAAACAATTCTTGCCACACATTATTAGTGAAACATCCAGATCAGGGTAAATTATGACTTTAGTTTGAATTCTTCAAAGTATGAGAAAAAAACTCTGAGAAACTGCAAAGGAACTAATGAGTGCTATTTCAAGAGCACTTGAACTTGACTGAAAGAGATCTTCCTGGTTACTACCAAGGACTACTCTTTAAAAAAAGAAAAAAAACAACAAGAAAAACCTGAAATGTTGACATTGAGCAACACTGGATCTTTGTCTGTTAAGCACTGTTATGATTCAGTAAAGTTAGAGGGACACTTACCTGGGTTTACAGAGATACAATTTATGTGAGGCTATGAATGGTTCTGTGGAGGATCAGCATGGCTCCCAGCTTTTAAAAGGTCTTTGAAAGGCAATTTTTTTCCCCTTGCATTTAATGATACAAACTAACTACTGCCAATTTCTGGAAGGGGTCCTTGCTTTTCCAACAATTTCTACAGTGTATTTGTTTGTCAACTCTTGGTCCAAATAAAGAAAAACAGTTATTTTGAGAAATGTGTAACCTTGAAATATCCTCGTTGTTAGAAATCTGCTAGATGTTATCAAGATATGTAACAAATACTAGACATATTAAAGCAAATGTTCTTACCAATCTGCTTGCCATCATCAGTAACAAGTGAAATTCCCAGAGGCACATGAACTTCACAGTCTTTTCCTTTTTCACCTTTTAGAGCTTGAACGCTGTGAAAAAATTAAACCAGGCTCAGTAACTTAAGCTGACATTTTGCTTTCTGGAAAAGTCGTGTAAACCAGCTTCCATCAACCTGACTCTTACCTGCTGTTGGCTCCTGTTCCAGCTACAAATCTCTTCTGGGGATATTTCTCCTTAATGCTCTTTAAGGTAATTCTTTCTCGGGCGATGAACCAGACATCACCACCCCTTCCTCCTTCCCCTCCCAGACGAGGATAACCCATTCCTCCAGTTCCTCCTCGCACATACACCCGCAAATCGTCTATGAAGTTGCCATACTAAAACAAAACAACATCACTATTATGTCCTGTTTATATTTCGGTTTATAGAAACGCGTGCAAAACCTCTTGGCTAGGAGGGGGCAAAAAATGAAATAAATGAAACCTTCCCCGGCAGCGACACTTGCAGCCGCCCGGCCCCGGGGCCGGAGACACGCGTGTGCCGCCCTGGCCGTGGCCAGGCGCCGGCCCGGGGCACGGGAATTCCCGGTTGAGGCCCCGGGAGCGGGACAGCGGCTCCCCAGCGCCCGAGCCCCGCCTGCGGCACCGTCCCCGCGGCTCCCGCACTGACCTTCCGCAGCAGCGCCGCGCCGGGCCGCACCATGGCGGGAGGAGCCGCCGCCTGGGCCCCGCGGGTGCGGGAAGCGGCCGGGGCGGGAGGGAAAGTAGGGGAGGGGAGAGCTGGGGCCCTCCGAGCTCCCGCGGCCGCTCGGGGGAGCGAAGACCCGGCCCCGCTCCAGCCGTGCGACTGCGCAGGCCCAGCCCGGCCGCGGCCTCTGTCCCGCTTCCTGCTCCGAGTCAGCGCCTGAATACATTCAAAAGCTTTTCGCTGTGTTTGCGGGACTGCCCTGCTTTTCCTGCTGCTCCATGTTATTTCTCACAATTCTCTGTTCCAACTAAAAATGCTTTTACTTTCTGCCAACTGTCTATGCTTGCATCGTACTGCTTATCGTATGGAATATTTAGGGCAGGAGTTTTTTCAGCGATACAAAAAGGAGAGTAGGGGAAGATGTGGCTGTTGTCTAGCCTAAGCCAAATCCACGAAATCCGATGCAAGTCTTTGCTCAGTGTCGAGGTAGTTTCACCACATGGCGCAAGGCAAGACGGATCATGTGAATGGCAGAAAAGAATTTACCACAACAGCGGGAAAGGCAAAACTCCCATGTCTTGCTTTCAGATCGTGGGGACTACATTTGCAACCCTGAAATGGTTAATACGTAAAAGCTCGCATCAAGTGTTCTGGACTGACCTGTTGAGAATGTTACAAGGTGTCTGGAAAATAGCAAACGTGGGGCTGGCCTTGTCCTTGAGGCATTTAACTGAGGGGTCCGAGGTGAGGGCTTGTCCGGTGAAACTGCTGTCCTTGGTGGTGACAGGTGTCTCCAGAGGACAAGCCATGTCACGAATGCATCCCCATCTCTCTCTGCTAAGTCTTTGTTAGGTGGGCTGAACTTGGACTGTAATTGTTTATCTTTTGTGAGAAATGAGCCCACAAATATTATAATTTTAATGCAGTTTATTATAAGGCAAAGGCAAANTGAAAGGAAGAAAAGTGAACCAAAAGTCGCTGGTCTCTGGCCAACCACAGACCCTGAGACCTGGTCTCAATCTCATTGCAAAGCTTTGAAAAAAAAAAAATTTGCTATATTAATAGCCTAAAACATTTGATATGTGGGAAGGAATGTGGGAAGGAATGAGAATATTTGGGTTAGGAGAGAAATTGTAAGTGGAGATAGCCACAAATAAGGTTGAAAAGGAAAATAACGGGTTTAAAGAGTTTGTTTTAGAATGGTTTTATTTAATATTTTTTGATAGTAGTAAGTACAGAAATGGGCTGGGTTTGGCTGGAATACTGTTAGTTTTCTTCACAGTGGCTAGAATGGGACCGTTCTGGATTTGTGTTGAAAACAGTGTTGATAATATAGAGGTGTTTTTGGTTTTGCTGAGCAGTGTTTGCACAGAGCCAAGACCTTTTCTGCTCCTTACCCCACCCCACCAGCGAATGGGCTGCGGGTGGACAAGTTTTTGGGAGGGGATATTCCAAACTATATGGCATCATGATCAATAACAAAATCTAAGAGAAGAAGTAGGAAGGGAGGGAACATTTGGGGTGATGGCATTTGTCTTCCCAAGTAACTGTTACAAGTGACAGAGCCTTGCTTTCCTGGAGATGGCTGAACACCTGCCTGCCCATGGGAAGTATAGAATTATTTTCTTGTTTTGCTTTGCTTGTGTATGTGGCTTTTGCTTTCCCTATTAAACTGTTTTTATCTCAACCCAGAAGTTTTCTCACTTTTACCCTTCAAATTTTCTCCCCCATCCTACTGTTAGGGGTGTGAGGGAGCAGCTGTGTGATGCTTAGTTGCTGACTGGGATTAAACCACAACAAGGAAATATCTCAGGAGATGTATTTCATTTAAAGTAGGGAGGGATTAATGTCATTGTTTAAGGGCCTGGTGAAATCTCATTTGGGGTACTGTGGAGACATCTGATCAGTTGTTCTCTAGTTGAGCTAAGGTTGAACTGAAAGAGGGATAGAGGGAAGTTTGATGCATCACCAGAGAGCTTGCGAGCCTTTCAAAAGAACAGATTTTAGGATGGCTCAGCTTGTTTACTTCAATAAAACAAAACCAGAGAGGAGATACAAGTGCTGTCTATAAGTATACCAGGAAAATAAACATAAATGATGAAAAACATTTAATTTTCAGGACAAAGACACAAGAACAAATAGATATGTACTATTCAGTAATAAATATATCAGGAAATTACAATAATGTTTTTAGTAATTATTGCAATCATATTATGAAACAGCTTTTCCATGGAATTAGTGGGAGCAAAAATACACCTGTTTTTAATATGGCTCTTGATAAATGTATGAGGTGATTGTACAAGAGAGCTTTCTGTAGTGGCAGGGAACTAGGACCTCTTATTCCAGAGAACCTTCCTGTTATGTGTTACCATGCTAATTCCTAGTAAAAACAGCAGAACATTTTGTCCAGATTTCTGATTCATAATATGGGAAGGACTTGTCAGTTGATCTGAAGAGTAGGCAAGGTTCAGAAGTCCTTACATATGGAAAAGGTAAATTGTGCTACTGTGACTTCGGTAAAGCACATGATGTCAACATTCTATAAGAAGAGAAGAAAAAAAGGAGACAAACTAAAGAACTTTTGAGCAAGATGAAGAAGGGAAGTTGCAGATGGCAAGAAATTTACCAGCAAAGTTCTTCAAGGAACAAGTCATAGGCCCAGAGCTCTCCCTGGATACCAATATAAGTGTATATCAAATTACCCCTTGTATTCATGCTTTGTTCTGCTTTTGTGGGACATTGTTTGAATTTAGTCCTGTGGAATCATTGCCACTATTGAGAGAAGCTGGGTCTGTAGCTGGTACATTTAGCAGAGCCTTAAAATCAGTGTGCTGAATGTCTCTGACACACAGCAGGAGGTTAGTGGGCTAACTTGTAGGCTGGCCCAGGGATGCCAGCAGAGCTACTAAACAATGTTAATTCAACTCATGTAATCAATCCAAACTCAGCCTCAAAAAAAGAGAAATAAAAAAAAGCTGTTCTCCTATATGCTGTGAGTTGAAGTAGAATTTATTGATATATCATTAGATTTGTTTTTAAAAAAGAGCAAGCTCATGCTAACAAGCTCATACCAGCAGGGACTTAAGTGCCACATTAAGACAATGTGCCATTGTGCATTTTCTGGAACCTTTTATGCCATCTTTTATACTCATCACACATCCACAATTAAGAATTACTAAGAATTGCTAAGAATTACTGAAACAGAATCATTTAAAACTCTGAAGTTTGAGGATATTTAGATGTTTCATTGTCTAAATACTTTGCTTCAAAAATGTATCTGGTCTCCTGAAGGGACTCTGTTTTTCCAGGGCAGCACAGATTCTGTCACCTTTCTCTCTTAGTTTGCCTTGGCTGTTCAGTCACTAGTGGGTGTGTCATACTTGATTTTTAGTATGAGAGCTGTGAGCACTTCACTGTCAAGCCTGATGGCAGAACATCACTCAGTTACTTCTTTACTTCAGGAGCTGCTAATCAGTGATGCAGAGGGTGACTCAATTCTTTATCTTCAGTGAATCAATCCTGTTTACTTACGAGTGTGCCTATGTCACAGAGATATCTGTAATTCAGTCATACAAAAGGCTGATAGCACCTTAACGGTCCCCAAACAATTTATAGATAGTCAATGCATATTCTGAGTTTCATGATAAATAATGCTTCAGTTCCTGCTCTTTCTGTTCTTGCTGTTTACTTCGCGTACTTGTGTATGGTTGCTTGAAAATCACAAGGGTACAGATATATCAAATCACAATTTTACTGCTCTGTTTCTTTTCTCTCATGATATAAATCAGTAGGTAGTGTGCTGTCATCAACTGTAACAAGAGGAAGAAAAAAATCTCTTTCCCCAAAAATTTTAAAACTTCCACCAGCATTTTTTTTTAATTTTGTGCTATATTTGCTGTTTTACTCTAGAAAAGAACTAACTTCGATGGAAATACACAGAAATTAAGCTGAAATATTTTAGCAACACAACTGTATTTGAAATAGGGTTGAAATAATTAAAAAATGCACGTTCAGGTTTATCATTCCCTTGCCTTTCTGAACATGCACATAACAGTTCACTCAATGCTGGGAAGCTGTCATAAAGGTTTTTGTAATTGAAAGAATTAACTACATCTATATACCGAAGGTCCAAATGTTCTAAAATAATGTTATGGTTTTATGAAAAAAGATAAAGAGATTTAACCACTACCAAGGATATACTCTTTAGTACAATAAAATCCCACTAGATGGGGGCACCTCAGCTGCAATAATAAAAGGAGTAAGCTGAAGTATACCGGTTTAAAACATGTTATAGAAAAAAGCTATGGATGTTGGAAGAGTTTTCAGGGAAAAGTTTTATTTTGCTCAAGTCTGGCTATTTAAAAAAAATAAAAATCAAAGTAATAGTCACTTTTACTATGAGCCATATGGGCAATCTCATAAAACTTAGTGTCAAACAGCTGTGCTGGAGTCTGCAGGTTTACACGTGGCATATGCTGCATCTTTGGAATTCTTCCTGAAGCCCTGCAGAACGAAGAATCCAACACAATTTTTATCTGTATCCCATTTATATGTAGTCACTAGCTCAGAAAAAAAAAAAAATCTGCTTTCCAAAGCACTTCCGCAGGGTGTCTGGTTTTAAGGGCTTTTCCCTTCAGCCCAAGGTATTATGTAGCTTTGAGGTACATTAGATTTTACAAAAATGGTCACAGATTAACTTTTCTTGACTTTCCTTGACCTTACTTGTTCTGAAATAGAAATTGTAATGACAACAGTTACTTAATAAACAAGATCAGTGTCTGTCTTCATGGTGCTTCCATCCTACAAACTTCATGTAAAATCCCACGGGATTATTAGTTACCAGTAATCTTGATCTACGTTAATTCATGGGTTCATCCCTGTTCCAGGTAGCATTCTTCCACAGGTGATGATCCCAGTGCTTGACTGACAAGATGCATACCAGCAGAAGGGAAAATGAAATGTTAAAGTCAGCCTTCAGAACCATTTTCACGTGGGGAAGTAAATTTTTAGATAACATCAAAAAATTCTCACACAAATAGATTCTTAAGAGAGCATTGTTGATGAAGCAGCATTTTAAAAAGAGATCTTTTTATTCAAAAGGATTTTCCTAAGAAAAATCTGTTCTTTAGCATTCTGATTTCTTTAGTTGTGATCTGGGAATATCTTGTTTTAAGATTGAAAATGGTGGATTTATTAACTAGATTAGGAACAGCAAGAGGAGAGTGATAAAAATAAATCTGTGGGATGAAGAAATGTAAGTGAAGGCTGTGTTTGTATCAGTATACTGTGCTACTACACCTAGATGTCTTAAGTGGGAATGAAATGAGAAGAAATTGATGCCATGGCCAAGCAGCTGTGTGACTGCCAGCTTCTTTACATGGCTTTAAATGCTTTTGAAATTTTGGCTGTTTCACTGTCAGACTGATCACACAAATAAATTCAGTAATGCATAAAGCAAACTAAAAGGGAAAAGATTTTCTTAACTTGAAAACTTACTGAGTGCTATTTTTTATTAGTGAAATGAAGGAGCTCTCTTAAAGGTAGGTTCTTTGTACAACCTTCTTAATGTTTTAATCTCTTTGGTTATGAAAACTGCCTTAGAATTTCAAGGACTAATTACATCTAATAGAGCTTTAGCTCCTTTCAATGATACAAAGAGTTCAGAGGTAAGCTAACTGTATTCCAGTCTTCCACATATTTTATCTATACATCTGTGTAGGTTCAAACATGGCTTACTTTTTTTTGAAGCAAGATTTTGAAGCAGTGTTGACATTGCTTAGCTGGAAGGGTGCTTAGCTGGAAGGGTTTCCAGAAGATACCTAATTATTCTAAACACCTCCATTTCAGAGCAGATTTGTATTTGTGTTAAGTAGTGTATATACTGGATTCAGACAGAAATCATTGCATTTCCATTTGAAAGAATGGACTATTCCTACCTAGTTGAACTCCACTACGGCATATTGTGAACCCTTACGTGCCCAATTTTACCACATATTTGTTTTTTTCCATTACTTTAAATATTGTCCTTTTACATTCTGGTGGGCAAACAGGAACACGCATGGAAACTTAGGTTTATGGGAGTTTATTAAATTAGAGTTTTCATGTTACAGATTTGGAGAAACATTTGCTATCCACTGTGTTTTCCTCCCTCTGACAGCCCTGTGCCTCTCCCCTTCCCTCACACCCACCCCCAGGAAGGCAGTCTCTCCAGGTGAGGCCCCAGCCCACACTGGGTGCCTGCTGCAGAAAGAGGTGGGGCTGCCACAGCCACAGCTCCTTTCACCCTTCCACCAACCTGAGTTCAGCTGTTGCTGCTGCTGTTTTGCCAGTGACAGAGTTGGCCCTGTGCAGTGTAATCCCAGCATCTGTGGAGCATCCAGCAGCTGTTGGGAACTTGCAGCCCTCCCGTGAATTTCCTTCTTTTTCTCCAAGTGGCTGGCTTCTATTGTTTCGAGGCTACTGTTTTCTTTCCATCTCCTCACAGAAACACTGTAAGTACAACTTCTGCTGTGTCTCTTTAGTCAATGCCTTTGTGAAATTCATCTGTCTTGTACTGAATAGCAGGAGTTACTTGTTAAAAAATGTTTGTGGTGGTCTCTTCACCTGTTTGAGGTGTTCAAATGGACTTTTAGCACTTTAGTTTTTAGCTGGATCAAAACATGAAATGAAATCAAAACAACTCAAAATGTTGGTGGTTTCCTTGGTGCCACTTCCCTACATTGTAGCTAAATTGCCAGTGTGTCCTTCCTCTGAATTCTGGTGCCTAATGAAGTGAACGTGAGAAGAGATGCATTTCCATTCCTACTTAAAACCAGTTTTCTAACAGCCCAAGGAAGAGAAGCTTTAATGTATTTTGATAAGCTCTTGGGATGCTGAGGCAGGTAATCCTGCTGAAATATAGTTGGCCAAGGAAGTTTTAGACTGGAGTTAGGGTGGGGGGTGTCTGTCTTAGTTCCTTGGGCTCTAAAGCTGAGGTAAAGGAATATATGACTTTAGGAACCTCAGATGGCTGCAGCAGTACCACTACACATTCAAATTAAAAATCATCCCAGCCTAAGGCCACAGCAAAAAGGTCTATTTCAAACTGCCCTGTTTCCTAACCTGGTTTGGTATGGTCTGAAATCATGGTGTCACCTCAACTCTGTATTCTTATAGACATTTCACATAAATGTTGTATTTTCTATGGATTATCCTCTCTTTAAATGCATCACCAGGAGTTGGAGAAAGGACATCAGTGTGTTAATACTCTGAAGATATAACATAAACCTTAACTTTTTATTTTGGCAGAGATATTCGGAGTGGGAGAGCACACTTGCAGTTCTGGCCAGTTCCCACTAAAATTTGCACAGTGTCCCAAAATATTGCCTTTTATTTGCACAAAACCTCACATTATTTTGTTATTGTATTTTACATTCTGAACTGGAAGCTTTGGGAATGGGCATGGCACCAATAACTTGATAGAGAATTGATTTAGGGACACCAAAATAAGGGGCTCTATCTGAGAGTCCTGACTGTTTTTTTCAGACTTATACTTATTTGGGAATTCTTGGTTGGTGGTTTTTTTTTTGTTTGCTTGGGTTTGGTTTTATTTTTTTTACTCTCCTATTCCACTGTACTTGATAGGAATGACTGATAAAAAATTAATAAACTAAAAAAATAATAAACTATCAGGCATTTAGTGATGTTCTGTCTATACTTGCTTCAAAGATATGGAACACACATCATAGGAAAACTGCACTTTTGCCAGAGGGAATCTGTGTATAATTATGAGTACAATATTCTGTAGCATTTGAAGTTCTCATTATGCCTCCTGTGTCACTGCTCTTTCCATCTCTATTTCTCCAGATAGTTTCTGTATTTTGTATATATGCTAGAAATAATTGTGCTAGAAGTTTACTCAATTTTCTAACATAAGCCAGAAAGGAATTTACCTTTTTCCAGCGTTGCAACAGCTACTGAATGAGTTCATAACATGCCTATGCTCACCCAATACAGTGTGTGGTCTGGTTTACCGTACCTTCATTACCATCTTTCTGAGTTGAACTTTTCTGTTAAAAACTGGCTATTTATAACTCTGTTAATTGTTTGCAGTAATTTAAAATAGCATACCACTAGGATTCTTTAAACATCTGCTATTAACCTTATTTTACTGATGATCTAAGTGCAGGAGTTTATGGGAAAAAGTCCTGGTCTCAAGAAGCAGTTCTGACATAGGCTATGGTCACTTCAAACTTTCTGCTTCAGGTTTTCATGTTCTAAACAGCATTAACAATTTCCAGGTGCAAACCTAGATCCGGTGTTAGGGTTCATTGACTGGTATTTATTCCATGGTTCAAAAAAATAGTATTTTTCTGTATATATGCATAAATCATCTCTTGGGGTACCCTTGAAAGTTATGTGAGAATGAACTACATAATGGCAGAATCACTCTGATTGTATATGCTTCTTTTCAGGTATCTTCTTGAAGTATGGAATTAGTATGGAAACGAAGGTGCTATCTTCAGCTGGGCTGTATATTGATACTGAATTTGGTTTATGCCAATCTAGACTATCAAAAAGAAACTCCTCCAAGCCTGGGTGAGATTGACCATCAGTGCTGGGAGGTATCATCCCATGGGTTGGTGGAAATGAAGAAACTCAAAGTAGCAGATACAGTCATTGCTCTCTGGGACTTCATGATGTTCCTAAAGGAATCTCCTAAGCCCAAGCACAATGAACTGTTCGATGATTTAGCCCAGAACTTCTGGGATATGTATGTAGACTGTGTACTCTCAAGATCCCATGGAATGGGCAGAAGGCAATTAACATCTCCCAAATATTCTTCCGTGTACTCACACAGAACTTTAAAAGGTAACTACAGGATATGGTGTCAGTTCAGTTCATTAAACTGAACCACTGCTCTTAACTCATCCTTAATTGTTTAGATAGCTCAATATAGTAATTTCCAGTTTTCTACTTTCAAAATTGTTTGCCTCTTTCAATGGTAGCTACTTTTACAATGCATGGGTCACTAGTAGTTAAGGTACTACACTTCTATATTTAACAAAGTGTAAAAATGTCTGATATGCATGTGGAGTGTGTGGAAATGCATAGTGAATTCTCCGTTTATCACTGCATGCATATAAATGACAATACATTAATACAATAATTACAATTCTACAAATTTCCTGGTGTTTAGACTTCAATCTCAGTTTTGGGGAATCATCCCTCTGTGCGAGGAAAGCTCAAATCCTTGATAGTTTGAACCATATTCCTCCCATTAAAACTACTGACACATAATGTGGTATCATTGTCACTGTGAATCACTAGACAGTGACAGATTCTGGTCATCTTTGTTTGAGATGAGTCTGAACTGAGATCATGTAAGTGACTGGCTTTACATCTTACTAACCAGTCCAAGATCTGTTGGCTACCTTCCTCTTCAGCAGTAGACTTTTTTCTGAGGTACCCAGTCACATGATTTAGGTTTTCAGACTGAACATGAAGATCATTTAATCCTAGCATTCCTAACATATTGCTTGGACAATAACTACCTTTCTTTCATAATCTTGCAGGGTCTGCTTTCACCAACCAATTTTAGGCCAAAAGGGGAGAAAATGAAGATACCTCAGCAAGACTACATCAAAATGAAGCAGCAAAAAAGC
>VYZS01102721.1:6478-18180 GCA_013400695.1 Neodrepanis coruscans
GGTTACCTGCAGCTATTCCCCAGGGTCCGAAGACCACATCTTTTCCTTTTTCAGCACTAAATCTGTCCTTGGGCTAACGGAAAAGGGAGGGAGGGGGTTGTGCGCGGTTTTATAATTTTCTTGAGTTTTTCCTTCAGTCAAAACCGGGCAGAGGCTCGCGGCTAAGGGGATCCTCAGACTACGTGCTTCCTTCTCATTACCCCGGAGTCTCTCGGGGGGCCCAGAGAGAGACAAGCACTATCTCCAGAGCGTCCTCACCTCAAAAACGGGCCCTGGGAACTTAATTTGTTTGTCTGTTTGCACTTTAATTGTCGGGGGGTTTTTTGTGTGTATGTGAAATAAACTGTGATATTTGTGTGTTTTCTTCATTTTGGGGTGTGTTTGTGACTTCTCTCAGAGTCCTAGTCAAAAAATCGCTGAATTTGTGGTAAAACCACCACAAACACAAATCATTTTTCTGATTCTAAGACTCTGTGAAATTTCTTTGTTATAATATCAACACTTCTGACTTTTAAATGCAGAAAGTGTGTCCAGTTTCCACAATCAGTGATCCCCCGGGTTTTGTCTTTTACTGCTGCAACTCTCCACTCTCTTCCTCACCCTGGGTTAACATCTGTCTGGTTGCTCTGATATCGAAGAGGGAAGCTGGATGTTGGCTGCTCATGTTCAGTAAGATTCCTGCCTATCTATGCATAAATTCTTGCAGAACAAGACATAAACATGTAATGACATCTCTCTGCCTTCTTTAGAGTACTATGCTATGTGTGCTTTTCTTTTTATGTGCTGGTAAGAGACCATTCTTTAATCAGAGCTGCCTGCCAATATCCCCACTCAAACTCTGGTTAGGAAGTGTCCCACACCTATCCTTTGCCCATACCTTATCAATTTGCTGCTAAAGTCCACTGAAAGCATTCCATTAACCTTGTGTCTGTTAAATGTGTTTTGTCTTTCACTAGGAAACTGCAAAAACAAGGGAATGAATACTTCCAAGGAAATGGACAGCCTCTGTAAAGAGCAGGTCATCACAGACTGTTAGATTGAACAGTGGGTAGGCACCAAACACTTTACTGCACAATTTTCTTTACTTACAACACTAGCAGGAAATTATATGCCTGTGCAGGAAAGTAGATGCCTAGACACATTCAAGAGTCAGTGAAATTCCACTGACATTTGAAGGAAACAAGACTGAGAATTAAAAATAATGAGCCATGCTCTCAGAATACCACAATCACAGACATATTTCTCCTTTTTTTGAAGACTGGGTTTGTGTTTTGTCCTTCTGCCTTTTGACCAAAGGGTATTACTTCTTATACCTAAAAGTTGCGTAAATTGCTATTATGGGATACATTTGGCTGGCTAAATGTGGACATCTACAGCATAGTAGTTTTTAAGATGTTTTTGACTTCCTTCTACTAGGAAAGCTGGTCAATAAAGACAATGCTCTTTGTGGTATAAGTCCTCCTTCATTTAAGTAAATACAAATATTTGGTCAGATGAATCACACCCCTATCTCACAGAGTACAAGGACTAGGATTGCCCAGATACAGACGTGGATGTTCAAAATACTTCTCCTAGCCTCTATGTCACTCAGAATGTCCTGTATCGTATGTGCCAATATAGACGTTCCAGGCACACTGTGGAACCCTCAAAGGGTACTAGGTAGGACTCTTACCAGACCTGTCTCTGGTACTCCACATACTCCAGGGCACTAGATATATACTTTCAATAACTGAATCAAGATCTAAAATGTAATTTATTTTGCTGAGTCAGAATCACAGAATTATAGAATGGTTTGGGTTGGAAGGGACCTTTAAGGTCATCTAGTTCCAACCCCCTGCCATGGGCAGGGACAATTTCCACTACACCAGGCTGCCCAAAGCCCCATCCAATCTGGCCTTGAACAGGTCTAGGGACTGGAACCTAGCTTTAAGCATGTACAGGCAGGTGTCTCAATCTCTGTTAGTTGTCTAGACTCCCACAAAAGTCAGCAGAGAGACTGACTTTGCCTGGCACACCTTGGTAGTGGCCAGGAAAGGAACCCTTATGTGACAAGAACTAAACTACAGAGGAATGCAATGATATGAGTAGTGGTATTTCACAGAATCACAGAATATGATAGCTATGACCAAAAAGGACCATCAAGCCCAACTCTTGGCCCTGCACAGGACCATCCCCGAGGATCACACCATATGCCCAAGAGTATCATCCAAATGCCACTTTCCTGGGAATACTATTCCAGTACCCAGCCTTTCTCTGGGTGAAGAACGTTTACCTAATACACTCCCCTGACACAACTTCAGGCCATTCCCTCAGGTCCTGTCACTGGTCACCACAGAGAAGAGACCACTGCTTGACATTTCACAAATGTAGTTTCAAATGAGAATAAATTCTTGAAATATTTGCTTGTACTTAACATCTGAGAAGATTTTGATTGAACTGGGAATGAAGTCATGTTCATTTAGAATTCATGTGGTGTCATCAAGACACTGAAGCCAGAAAGGTTAAGGGGCAGACATTGTTGTTTATTGCATTATTTAACTCACACTTTACAGAACACAAATCAATTTTCCTTTCATCTTACTGGAAGCTGCAGTGGTCATTTTAATGTGGAAAAGACAGGAACCAAAGTCAGAAAAGCTCCTTTGTTATGTTCACCTGACACACTGTATGAGGGCAGTCACAGCAGCACTATAGAACAGCTTCAGATTTCATTCAGCCCTGAAGCATACATAATATGGAGAATGACTGTGGTAGAAACCTTGCCACCAGAAACAAAGACAGTTTACTCAGGAAAATACTTCAAAAAGATAAGTTAAATTCCTAGAAGAGAGGAGACAGCTAATTTAAGGCATCAAAATTTGGAGACTCAATTGAAGTGCTATCTTATGATGTTTTAGATTGAACTGACTAGCACTTGGGTTATACTAAGATCCCTCTTCCTTGATAATAAGCTCGTAATAAATGTCTGATTTTTAGATGATTGAAGTTTTATGTTCAGTTTGTGTCATAAATCACAAAAGATTGATTTATGCTGCAGTCAAAAACTGTGTAAATATAACAAAAGTAGTTTGCATTCTGTTGGACCAAAATTAGGTCAAATATAAGTACTTAAGCTTCTGTTGGACCTTTGGTAGCAGTATAAGCTCATATTTCACCTTTCTGTGCCCAGTTTCCTTATCTATAGAATGGAGATAGACTTAATCCATTTGTTAAGCCAGCAATTTTATATGGACAAACAGTAATAAGTGACATCCTAGTCTGTTCCAGTTATTTGATATACATTAATTTATTGTCAGATTAAATAAAGCAACACAAGAAATCAATATACATTGCATAGGGGATGAGTAAATTGCTCATGACTTCACTGGCCAAGCTTCCTGTTATAAAACAAAGGAGATTCTTGTAATTTGCTTAATGTTTCTCTGGTTATCAATTCCCATCTTGTTTGTGTTCAGCCTCATTCTGTGTTTTCACTTCACAAATTGCAATACTACTAACACCTAGTTGACTACATTTACATTCTCTTGTCTTGGAGAAATCCTCTGTAGGCTTTTAACTTTTTCCTTGAAAAGTTCGCTATCTGTGATGTCTGTTTTCTGTGCCACAGTATGATTCATGCCTTTGTATTACACTGGCCCACATCTTTGTTTACAATATTCCACCCATAGTAATCAAGACTTTGGCTCACTTTATAAGTATTTGTATTCATATGTAAGGAAAGAGAAAAACAAAAACAGTAAGAAAGAAAAGAGAGATTGTGCAGTGTGTGACCTTAATATTTAAACAATACAGAGTTTACTTGCACAGAATGATGTTTTCTTGTTCTGACTCAAATTCAAATCCAAATACATTGCTATTTTCTTAGTCTTTCCCAATGACATTGTTTATGGGCAACCCTTTACATTTATGCACTTGAGTAGTGGAAAGACAATGAGACCAAATCTCCACAAATTCTAGAATTATCAATTGTCACAAAATATAATTTAGCAAATTTAAACCATTTGTGCTTGGCTATACTGCTATGTTTTTTTTTCTCATACTTCAGTGTAGTCCTTCATTTGGTTAGGTTTGATGTTAGGAAAAAAATCTTTACAGAAAGAGTGATTGGCTGTTGAAATGGGAGCCCATGGAGGTGGCAGAGTCACCATCCCTGGAAGTGTTCAAAAAAAGACTAAATGTAGCACCTAGTGCCATAGTTTAGTGGATGAGATGATGGTAGGTAATAGGTTGGACCTGATGATCTTAAAGGTCTTTTCCAGCCTAGTTTATTTTGTGATTCTATGATTCTATGAACATAGATTGGGAATGTAAATTTTCCCTCTATTGCAAAAATAAATGTTTTTAAGCCCATGTATATTTCTTCCTGTTGAAAGCAGGTCACTTAATGAAGGTTGAGATATGACTGCAGGTTCTGGCCATAGCATCCTCAGAAGAGTTAGGCTTGTTTCAAAAATGTGAGTCCTTAGTTATTTTTTTCCCACTGTAATATAGTTTGGGAAATGCCATGGTTATTTCAAGTGATCTTTTCAAACATACCACTGTGACAGACTTCACTCTGTTGTGATGGGATAAGAGCAGAGACACATTATTTTTTAGATAAGGGGTCACAGTGGTGTGTCTGGTGTCAGCCACTTCTCTACTTTTCTTGTTTTGTGTATTCCTGACGTGTATGCTAGCAATTACAGTGTGCTTAATTCTTCCAAATGATGGGGAAGGTAACCCCCAAGCCAGGAGAGGAAGAAAACAAAAAAAAGAAATCCATCTAAGGTTTTATAGTCAAGTGGCCAAGTGTATAGAAAAATCATTTTATCTTTTTGCAACACAAACATACAATTTCACTTAAGGAATTAAATTCTTAAAGGTTCCGGATTAGTAATTTTCCAATCTCTGTTGCTTCCCTTGGTGAAGCTCTTTGGGGACCACACAGTGTGTCTTACACAAAATTAGTAATTGCCAGACTAAGACATTTCTTAGTAATTACAGATCAGTTTTCAAGTTCCTCGGGGCAGGGATCAAGCGCTGTGGCCTTCTCTGGGAAAATGCACACGAAACACTTGGCTACAGAGAGAAATAATAAATACAAACAGTCATAAATAATAAATACTAGTAAATGCCAATGCTTGGGGGCAGCTATATATCTCTATAGATCTTTTGCCAGCTATAGTAGAATGACATCAGTTTGTACAACGGAAAATCAGAACTGTATCCCCAAAGTAACTCTCACCCTGAGTGTAGCTGCTCTACCCATCACCTACACCATGAAAACAGTAGTTCAAGTACAGAGAACTAATTAATTATATTGAAAGGGTTATTCAAAACCTTTATAAACATATGTCATTCTACATCACTTGGGCAGACAACCATGCTTTTCTCCCTGATTCCAGTATTACAGAAATATCACCTTGGATGCATCAGGTTGGATGTACCTATGTGTCAAAAACATGTCCAAATTACTTCTGTGTGACAGGGAACTCACTGGACATCTCTGTATATTCATGATCTCCAAGCACCAGCTGAAGTTACAGACTGTTCTGCTCTGATGTTGCAGTAATAATGCACAAAAATGCAGCAGTTATCAAACTCCTGAGTACTGTCAAAAAATGTTATTTTTGCCCTTTTGTCTTTCTTACTGTGTCACTAACTGGAAGAGAAAGCAAAGACTTGAAAGGGATTAAGAGTTCACTTCCTCTGTAGTTTACCTAACAGCAGAAGACTATTACTTATCTAGGATATGACAAAAGAAAGCCTTAAACCCACTTTAAGCAAACAAACGAGTGCCCTACACTCTTCAAAGACTGATTTAAACAATTTTTTTTAAAATTAAAGAAAGTTTTGTATGGACTGACATATATATTTCTGTTTCGCACCCAGAAAATTTGAAATATCACTGGTGTTAAACTCACAAACTGGAGTTCATAATGGAATTCTGACATGCAGCATTTCTTTGAAAAATTTCAGGGTCAATGCCATAAGAAAGGCGGGATTCCTGTAATTTTGAACACTTTTTCCAAATTTCTTTCGTCAAGAATTTAGGTAAGGTGTCCCATCTACATTTTCCGAATTATTCTAAGTATTAATGTTGCCAAAAAAAGTTATGAGCAAGATCTTCAACTACTATAAATCAAAACAATTTCACTGAACAAATTGTTTTAATGGCACAATGCCAGTTTATATTAAGCTGAGATTTGTTCTTAGGGTAGTGCTGGAAGTTTCTATTTGACATTATCTGAATTCTTCACGACTAAGTTAGATTGGTCTAACTTGGTTTTAGACACCCACTGTTGCTTTGCATGGGGCTTTGATGATTGCATCTCTAGCTGTAAAAACAAAAACACTTTATTTCTGTGTTCTGCTTTGCACAAATCAATTCAGGAAGATTGTGGGACTGATGGACAACAGCCTGAGGTAAACAACAAGAGTTCAGAGGCCTTGAGAATATGAACTGTGGGGAAAGATGAAAGAAATCATGACATCTTAGTTTAGAAGAACCAAGACTGGCAGTGGACATAAATACACCTGGTATATAAGTCATAATATAAAGTACATAACTCTCATTCATATCTGCTCTGGTTAGGAGAAATAAACATTGAACATTAGAAAACTCATGAAAAGTAAAGATAGCGAGGCATTAGAATACTCTTGTGCAATCATAATTAGTAGATATTTTTAAGAGTAGACTGGACAAAAATGGGTCAGGAGTGGTATGAGCATATAGGGTTTTGTCCCTTTTTATGTGATTTAAAAAAATAAATAATTTTATTTATGTGCTGCAATCTCCTTCTCTTACTTTTTCAATTTTCTTTGTCAGTTTCTTGATCTGTCTTCCTTTGCAGAATGTGCAAGTACAGCTATCCTCTTTTCAGGGACACATGGAACATCCTCTAGAAACTAGCAACCAGCCAGAGAGTGAATACAAAATTTTCAACCATCTAATCTACCTTTCTTGAAGTGCCTGTATCTGAATCTTTTCCACATTTTCTTGACTGCTGTACTGGCTGTCTACAGAGATATAGTATATTTGGCTTCCTCATTGACCTGACATATGCCATATGTTAGAGCAGTATATGGTGTGTGACCCAACCAGATGTTTTCCATTACTATGGAAATCATTGAGAAATGGTTTGCTCCTCTCAGTATAAATCCTAACACAACTATTGTGTTTGTGCTATGGGTATTTACTCTGTATCAAATAGAATAAAAAGCAGTATGTGGCATCTCACAGTGTGTCATGTCACCCTTTCTTTGCCACTAAGAATAGAAAAAAAAAAAAAAAGAGTAAGGCAAGGCAAAGGCAAGGCAAAGGCAGTGATCAGGAGAAAATGACTTCTGGAAGAAAAAGAATCTGTTAGATCAAATTCTCTTCCAGGTGTTATGAGAGCTACCTTAGAGGTACAGACACAGGAAATAGAAGAAAAGCCATACATCATATTTAAAGTAAATCTGCTACTTCCAAATATTCTCAACTATCTTAACAAAACACTTTTTTTTAGAGTTCTATATAGTTTGAAATGAAAACACATGCAGAGATCTTTTAAATAAAACATAGCAAAGAAATAGATTATCAAAATTAATTTTGTGCTGAAAAATAGTAGATTACGATAGAAAAGGAGATATTTAAAACTTATGGTGAAATGGTATAAATTATTTACTATGTAAAACAAATAATAAATTTTTCAACATATTTCAACAAAAAACATGACAAGTAGAAGACAAAAGATAATTTATTTTCTTCCTTTGGGAATGATGTGTCAGAATAATCAATAAAAAACCATTGTATTGTACATATTTTTTCACTAGTGGAAAGGATTTTTGTAAATATATACATTATTAGAGGAAAAAATATGTAAACTGTTGACTCAAGAACACAAAATACCAAAATATAACATTGAGGAATTAGAGGTTTGGTTGTGTCTCTTTTTGAACTCTTGTCTGCATGGCAACATTGGCTACAGAGCCTTTTGTAAGAATTGTCATTCATAGAATGTTCCTTTGAAGGTCTGCCTGTGGGTCCTGCCATATCTCCATTTCTTCTCCCAATCTCCTTTCAGAACAAGGAAAAGGCTTATTTCAAAGCAGAGAGCAGAAGGACATTTATGGCCTTCTAAATGAGTTCTCACCTGGAGGACTGTGCTGCAATCCACCAATCTCTATTGTACAGGGGCAATGTCACTCTTCAGGTTCTTGTTACTAAATTTTGCCCAGCATAGACACTCTCAGAGCATTAATTTCATTACATTTTTATGCACAATAATATATCTTTACTGAATCTGAGGGTTGTGGAAGATTTAGTGTCTGTAGGATGGGAATTCAAGAAAGAGAGTGAAAGATTCATTGGTTGGAAACCTGAATTTAAATGTAAGCCTAGAGAAAATTCTACAAAGCTGTGCCAAAAGGATTTTGGAAAGCAGACAGCAATCTGCTCTATTCTGGGAAAGCTGGCAAAAAAAACAGGCCAAAAAGTTAAAAAGTCTCTTCTATCTGTGTTATGGAGAAGAACACATGTTTCAACTTCTGGGTCAATCTCTTTTTCGACTGAAAATTAGGTTCCTTAATTTTAATTGCAAACCCTTGCTTTGGTCTCTTGTGACTATGAATTTCATATGCTAGTCAGAACTTTCCTTTTATCAGCTCTAATTTTCTTCTTATCCCCTACCCTCCCAGATTCACCATGCCCTCTAAAATAACAGCTGCAGATACTATTGACCTGAATCCAATATTAATGCACAGCTCCTGGCAATGAACTGTTTAGCACATCATTTCTTCCAATCCACAAGTGGCAGGTTTGTGCTTCACAGCTGATTTCATACATTCCCACATTTCATTGTGTTGTACCCTGGAGTATCTGTACTACATGGACATTAAGGTGGAAGATATTTTTTAGGTATGTTTTTCTCATTTTTCAAGAAGCAGTATCACTTCCAAAGAAACTTTTATACAAAGATCAAAATCAGGCCTTGGCAAAAGCTCAACATCCATACTTAAGAACACATGACTTATTTATAAGCCACAGAAAAAAGAAATGTACTGCAAAAAATTCCAATCAGCACAAGAATAACAGAAATGAGGACCAGAGAAGAGTAGTGAGACAAAAAAGGGCTCTTATACTTCAGCATCTAAGCCAGCCTCTGCCTTTGCAAATGTATCACAACACTCAGTAAAGGGAAAATTTCATGTAACATTGGAATCTAGACAAGCTACACTACCAGATAAACAGTGTGCTAAAAGTAGTATCACCTCCTGCTGAACTGCATCAAAAGCCTCCACAAGATATAAACATAACAACAAATATGACTATTATAGTGTGAAATGAAGAAAGAGGGAGGAGTGAATCCTAACTAGCATAATGAGGCTAAACAAACTCCAGCCCAGCTGAATGTCAGGGTACCCAGATGGAAAAGCACATATCAGATGAAAAAGCATGTAATGAAGTCATTGATTGCAGTTTATCGGTCAAGCCACAGATCTTATAAAGATGGAAAGTGAAAAGTATCTCACACCAAAGTAATCTATTGCATTGCAGAGGAGGTGAATAACAAATCTGCTTAACAAATGTATTATACCTCAAAGCCAGCAGCCAGCAGGAGCCATCATTAGGCATCCTTAAAAGGAATAGTGAAACTATAGAGCATCAAAAATAGAATGATCAATAGAAAATTCATTATAATTATAGGTACTGTGAGATTTCTGTAGACTTTTCTGGAAAAAAAACAATTATAAAATGCAATAATTCTCAATAAATACAATTCCATGAATATATTTGTCAGTTCTAATGCCTTTATTATATTCTTTTTTCTCTTCTCTACATGTAAAATATGATAATTCGCAGTTAAATTTTATTCCTATATTTTTAAAGAATCTTGATGATAACAAAACCATATTTTTAATAGTTATCAATGTTAAAAATACTCAAAACAATATTGAATATTATTTGTATAGACCCTCCTGCTACTCTGTGTTGACATTCTGTGTCTTACCACTGCTGGACAAGGCAGCAGCCCTGCCCTGAAAAGTTTGGTATCTAAGACACAAGGCAAGTAACAGTTTTCAAAAGAGAGAAGAACTCAAAAAAAAGATCACAAAAATATTCATTACCTTGTTATGTAGTCTCCACACAATAGAGTTTTAACCCTATGTTGTAAGCATCATAGCGAAAGTAATTTCAATAATTAAAAACATTGACCTGAAAAATGTTTATAGAAACATAGAATGGTTTGTGTTGGAAGGGATATTTAAAGGTTATCTAGTCCAAGGCCCCTGCAATAGAGGGATATTTTCCATTTGATCAGGTTGCTCAAAACCCTTTCTAATGTGACCCTAAGTATTTCCAGAGATGAGGCACCCACCATTCTCTGGACAATCTCTTCCAGTGTTTTACAATCCTTGTTGTAAAAAACTTCTTCCTTATATGTAGCTTTTTGGTTTAAAACAATTTCCCCTTGCCCTATGACAACACATCCTGCTGAGAAGTCTCTCTCAACCTTTATTATAAGCCCCATTTAAGTACCAGAAGGCTGCAAGAAGGTTTCCCCAGAGCCCTCTCTTCTGCAGGCTGAACAATCCCAACTCTTAAGCTGTGCTCATAGCAGAGGTGGTCCAGTCCTCTGATCATCTTTGTGGCCACCACCTGAGTCACTCCAACAGGTCCACATCTTTCCTGTGCTGGTGACCCTGGAGGTGGATGCAGCACTGCAGGTGGGATCTCACCAGAGTGGAGTAGAAGGTCAGAAACCACCCTCAACCTGCTGCCTATACTGCTTTGGAACCAGCCCAGGACACAGTTGATTTCCTGGGCTGCGGGTGCAGGTGGCCAGGTCATGTCCAGCCTCTCCTCCACCAGGACCCCTAAGTCCTTCTTGAAAGGGCTGCTCTCCATCTGTTCATCCTCCAGCCTTTATTGATAACAAGAGTTCCCCTGACCCAGGTACAGGGCCTTGCAGTTGGCCTTGTTGAACCTCATGATGTTTCCATGGGATCAAATGGAATCCAAGAGGATTCAAAGAGAATTTCTCCTTTGAAAGAGAAGTCAATTATATTGTGTTCATTTCAATATAAATGAGTTAGGAAAGAGGCACAAAGAGGACTGTTTCCTAAGGAAACATCCTTCAGAGAAAATCTGTGTTTACAGCACCTGCTTTTGGAGAAGGAATGAAGAAAAATACTGATGGATCTTCATGTCAGAGTATACTGGGGAAGATAGGAAAGACTATTGGGTACTGCCTGAAGACAGAAGTATTTCTCAGAGGCTAGGTGGGAATCCTGGTTGACAGTGCAGGGAGAAAAACAGCCTTTGAAGTGGTGACCTTTACATAGACACAGATGAAGAATGACCTCACTTAGATTTTGAGAAGCCTACAACAGCTGCACAGACACACATGACTGAAAATTCATCTGATCACACTTTAGACATCTATCATGCAAACTGTGACATTTGGGACAGAATTCAGACAGATAAATGAACATGTCTAAGTCAAGATGTTATATCTCAGTTATAGCTATATAGATCTCTAAGTCTTCACTGGCTGTACCTGCTAAATCTCTGTTGGGTATGAAAAAATTTTAGATATTTGGCTCATGTGTAGACACCTGAATTGAAGACACTTCATTTAGATATCTGAATCTCAAGCTAAATCCCACCCCTGCAGTAGGATTTCCATGACTGAATATGGGCATCTAATGTCTACTTAGAAACACCTGGTTTCAAT
>VYZS01102723.1:0-17705 GCA_013400695.1 Neodrepanis coruscans
ATATATAAATAGATATAAAGATACACAAGACATAAAATAGTTGTTCTGTAGGAAGTCAACAGAATGCAATGTCTTTTCTTAACAAGTCTGAGAATAATTATGTATATAACCCACAGCTAATACCTAAGATATTGTATGTAATGCTGTGATCAAGTATTTTTATTGAGTGATTAAAATCAAAAAAGTGCATTTCTTTTGGTTCTCTTCCGTGTTTATTTTTGCTTTTCTTGGGCTTGAATTGCAGCAAAGACTTTGTGTTGTGAGAAAATGGCTTAGTGTTGTGCAGCATAGCTGTGCTGCAATAAGACTCTTGACACTGAGTGGAAAGAGAGATGGATCCTGGAAGCAAATTCAGCCTTGCCTGCAGAGTGCTGCAAGCCATTGAAGAAACATGTGCAGGATCTTCTTCTGTTACTCTCTCACCTTTCTCCTCCCCAGAGAGGCACAAGATACCTGCACATCTCCTGAAATAAGCTAGTCAAAGGCCTTAGTGGACTGTATCCTTCTATGATTTAAGGAGGGGTATAGGTCCAAGATATTACTCTGAACTCTCAGTAGTGTCATAGATTGCATGTATGTATAAAAATCAAAGCTATTAAGTGGGCCCAGCCAGAGCCAGTGTGTTCTGGAAACGTGAATCATAAGACAGGCTTGTCCTACATACAGAGCTAGGAAAGTCTGGTTTTGCAAGGATAATATCCTATGCCACATTATGTAGGGGTAAATCCACACAACCTTTCTAGCTGGACATAATAATTTGTTTTCATGCCTTTTTCTGACTGTCTTCACTCTCACAGTACCTTAAGAGCAATAATTTGTGTGCAAGTACAGGCAGCTGAGAATGCGCAGCAGGTCCCAAGTCACTCAAGTAGACTAAGCAGTGCTGTAGAGGTCCTCATAAAAAGTCTGCATGCATATAAAAATGTTGCTCTCTTTCTGCAAGAGACCGTGTCCTTCACCTATTCCAACAGGCACACTGTCCTGGTTTGGACACTAGGGGGCATTATAAACAACAAGAGATTGCAACAGAAGAACAAACAGAATTTATTTTACAAACAAAACCCCAACAATAACGATGCAAGATCCTCCGGGCTGGCTGCTGTGCTGGTGGAGCAAGGGAGGAAGGAGGCTGGCCTACTGGAATGGTGCTAGTTCCACGCCAAGGTTCCTGGAAAATAGGAAAACGAGAAGAAACCCCGGGGGGCCCAGGGAAGAGAGTACCACCGCTGGTGAACCATTTGGTCCTCAATCCTGCACTGCCTCTGCTGTCGGTTCAGCTGTGCTGCTGCTCGAGAGGCAGGAAAAGGGCTGAGAAAGCAGAGGAGATGCCAAGGTGCACCTTTAATGACAGCTGAGCCCGGAGAGAGGGAGAACTTAGGGGCTTGCAGGTTTTATAGGGTGTCTATTTAATAGGGTGTGATCTCGGAGCACCTTTCCGGCGCAGGTCACCTCCGGATTGGCTACTGGCGCTAGGAACCTCCTTCTCCCCAAGACTCCATCACAAGGCAATACAGTGGCATTTCCTGCCAAAATGCCTTGTGGTGAGGGCTTGCCAAGTGGGGAGGGGATGCTCCTGCCACCTGTCAGCACCGTGGGGCGCCTCAGGGGCCCTGGGGTAACCCCCCAGCACCAGGTGCTGCTATCCCAGGTCTGTTCCTCACAGCGGCACCGGCTCCAAGCTAGCCTCGCCCTGAGTGCCAGTGCGGCCACCTGCGGGGGTGGCCCCACCCATTGTGAGGGCTGCCAGCATTCTCCAGTTGGCTCTGTGTTTGCGTGAGTGGGCGGTGGAAACCGCTGCACATGCACACGGTGCCGGGGAGAGCTGGCCGCATCTGCCTCCACTCAGTCCAGCACCAGCAGCTGCGCACAACTGCTGCTATCGCTTTGGGGCGGGCAGCTGCTCCTCCGCAGGGGTCTGGCTGTGGGTCCTGCTGTCATGCGCCTGGGATAGGGTGCACACAGTACCCACAGCAAGTGCCGCTGCCGCCGCTCCACCACCACCTGAGCCGCAGCTGCAGAACTGTACAGGGCATTCCCTGCGCCACACCAACCACTGCTGAACTCACAATAGGTATCATGGGGATCACCCCCCACTCCCCACCGCCACGCAGGCAGCCACCCACCAGCCCCACCGCCATCTTCACGCAGAAACCACTCCCCTGCGGGGGAACCTGGACCAGGTAGCACAGCCCCACAGCTATCCTGTGCATCCACAGAGCCACTGGGAGTAGCCCACAAAGGACTCGAATCTGCCCACTCTTTCTTATAAAAGACAAAACACAGGTTTGAAAAACACGTTTTAACATCTTGTTTTGCCCCATAACACACACTCCTGTAAAAACCTGTCCAATAGTTGTAATGTGTCTTACGAGCTTAATTCATAACAGAGGACATTGATATGTCTGGTCTAGGGAATCTCTGTCATCATTACAGGGCCTGGGACCAGTTTATCATCATGTGGGTTTAACTAAATATTCTATACCGTCTATGTAATTTCTGATGGACTCTTAATAATGAATCATTTGTAGCAGCTACCCAGAGCACAGCTCTCAGGCTACAATAGCACCTCAGGCTACAACAAATAAGGAGAGCAATAAATCTGGCAAGGCAGGGGAGTGTCTCTTTTCACACTAATGACTCAGTTGTGATAACTCCCCTCAGAGGAGGTCTTAACACCTTCACACCCAGCTGGAGGGGTCGTCTCTGCTAATGGACCAATAATGGACCCAGTTGCACTGGCACAGTAGGCAGTTACAGTGATCTAAGATCATCAAAGATTCCAAAAATATCCCGTGACTTACAGAGTTAAACCACCCATTGTGAAACTCCCTTCCCTGGGAGAAGTACTGGGTATTCCCATCTGAACCCAAGCATATATAAATCTTCATGTTTTGGGACTACTGGTACCACTTATTGGATCCAGAGGAGGAACAGAACTTCAACAGAACTGTAACTGCCACTGGTGATGAAAATGCAACCATTTTTTCGATGAAAATGCAACCATCATCCTGACAAACAGATTTACTTCCCTTTTGTTTTGCTCCTTGAGAGACCTTGCAGTGCTCAGCGATGACCATCTTGCTGTTCTTGTCTTAGTGTGTGAGGTTATGATCCATCATTGTGGGTCGAAACCAGTTTTTATTCATATCATTGAATGTATTGTAATCTTTTTTAGTAAATTGTAACTCCAGCTTGTAATGTCTCTTACATGTGTTCATTTCTCCCTCCTTTTAAACCAGCATACTTTTCTTCACAGATTTCACCTTCAGAATTGACATTTCCAAGTTCAATCAACTATGAATTAATAACATGGATTCACTATTGGTTGATAAAGATTTCTATTTTCACACATCTTTTTGGAGGTTGGTTTAAACAGGCAGTGTGAAAACACCATCATAATTTGAGATTTTCAAGTATATGAAGAAATTATATAAATCCAGTAATTTCAACAAATCCATCAGTCTGAAGTTTGAGTTTGACAGATGCTTTACACTGGTGTTTTCAGTATCACTCTTTGTCCAGGTTAGCTGCAGCTCTATAATGCAATTTCCACCTGTGAATGGAATGTTCACAGGCACTACTTTGAATGCAGTGATGAAATAACTCTCACTTGACTTGCAGTTATAACTCCTAGTTTAACTTTTCATAATGGCAATCCACAATTCTTTTACTTAAGTCAGTAATCTAACCCACACTTGTTGCCTTCAGCCCTGAATCAAGACTAATTCTGGCTTATTTCTGCCATGGTGATGCTAGTTGTACATTCCAAACGAACTACTTGACTGTTAAGCCATCATCTCTGATGGTATCTTCTAACATATAAGACAGTGATTCTGTGTAAAGTTGCTTTTTTACCTTTATGTATTCATCTCTCACTACAACCCTATTTTTTGCTCTCATTGCTTTCATAAACCTATACGGAAGATGTGATGGCTTTTTCAGCAAATTAGCCAAAGCTTTCAGTTTGCTAGGTTCCCTTATCTTCTGAAACAGTCCATTGTCATACAGAATAGGCCTTATCTGAGAAATACATATCCAGGCATTTAAAGACAGATGATTTCTCTCACTTTTAGGTATTTAATAGAAAATAATTTAATAAGCTGTTCTCCATAGCTGCTTTCCTGCAACTCATACTCACTAGAGAAATTTTAGCTCTGTACTTGTTGTTCTAGTCCATGTTGTTCTTTCAAGCCTACAGATACAATTCAGGATATGTCTGACTCTACTCTACCCATTTTACTGGTGGCTGTGGTTCAGGTCAAGGTTGGGGGGTGAAGCAGCAAGTCCCAGAGACTTTCCTGTGGATCCTTTTCTCTATAGGAGGCTTTGTTCTGTTGTCATTTTCCAAGTAATTCAGTAAACATTCATTGAGGAATTTTTATTACTTTTTTTTTACTTTTTTTTAGAAACTGAAATGGGCATCTACACAACACATCTTTGTAAGACACATCAGTTTCTGGCTGGGGTAGAAAAACATTGAAATTCTGATTACCACAGCAAGATACAAGGCTTTTAAATGAATGAATGAATGAGTCATAAGAACAAGACTCTCATAACTTAAAATGCTTTTCCTGCAAACTGATGTGGACTGTAGAAAGACTTGTTTGTGAATATTTTTGAGCTCATAATTGATGCAGTTGATCTGCTAAATATTTTGCAGAAGAAAATCTTTATGGAATCATAACCCAGACTGAATATATATATGTATATATATGGGTTCTATGTACCATATCCTTCTGCATGGCATCTCTTAATACCTGGCTTCAGTCAGTCATTAAATTGAAGCCTGAAAACACTCTCTTTTTTGCCCCTAGGAGAGCTTACTCAAAAAGCCCTGTAAGTGCATTTCAATGTGGACTTTAGAGGCAATGAAGATAGAAAGCAAATAAGAGTATGGATTCTTACCTTGATCTTAGTTTTATATCCAATATGCAATTTCACATCAAACTCAGAATTTGAATAGGTTAGAATCCAAGTTCTGGCTCTGAGGCAACAGGGCAGGTTAAGCAAATATAAAATTAAGAACTCAAATATAGTCAAAGATAGGCAAGAAAAAACATACCAAAAAATATCGGATTTACAATCCAGATCATTGCAAGAAAAATTGTGTTGCTTTTCTTTCAAAAGATTGTTGTCCTGTAATTGTAATGTATCTGCTAATGGACACTGTGAATCACAAAACAGGTGTGACAAATAAAAATTCTTTTTTGCTACTACTGCTTCTGATAACTCTCCTTGCTATTAATTTCATGTTATAATAGAATTTCCAAGAAAAAATGAAGTGTTATTTGAGCACATGAGCTAAAGGGTTTTGCAATCCATTTTTGTAATTCTGCTTTGAGTTTGGACCAAACCAAAAGTTAATTTAACAGAGACTTCTTCAACAAATTGTAAGTAGAAAAGAAGATTACAAACCATCCAAACTGAATTAACATAATGTAATAATAAACTGCAGCTCAGAAACATTTTTACAGATACTGAATTGGTGCAAAAGATAAAAGGCAAGCTCGAAAGTAAGTATTTATTCTTAACTGCATTCCAGAACCCTTTTATCCTTATAGGTTAATTGTGTTTGAGATATTTACTTAAATTTAATTCCTACTATCACCAGACTACTGTACCCAGAGTCACGAAAACCCATCAGTATACGTGCATTTCAATTTAAAAGTATACTTTTTCATTTATTCTTTTCTGCTGTCAAAATATTTGTATATAAACTTCTCTTTCAGTGCAACTTACATGTTTTTTCACATATGAAGAGATGTAGTGATATAGCATTTTTTATCTGCAGTATTATCATAGCAATTTGCTCATAGACAGCCAAAATATATTTATTAAAAAGAATTTTTAAAACTGAAAACAGAAGCCAAGATGGAACAGCCAACTTTCAGAGCAGAGTGTGGGTGTTTTTTCTTAAGCTTGTTCCAACTGTGCAATTTCCGGCTGAAGTATAAAATAGGGGTGAAAAACAACTGTTGCATACATTTAGCAGGCGCTGCTAAACCTAGTGTCCTATTTTCACATACTGTCTCCATACCACTGTTTCCTCATAGTGCATGAGCTGGAGGTAATAGTACAGCTGGTGAAGGTCAACAAGATTGGTGTCGTGGTAAGTCTTCGTATGACTGCAGAGGTTTAACTGTTGTCTCTCCCATCCTTTGACCTGTTATTTGCTCATAGTATTTTAGTTGCATTAAATAGCTGCATCTACTCATTGTCTTAACACAATCTTTACTGTACAGCTCCCATCATTTTATTCCATAATATATTTTGTTACATATCATCAGTAATCTGATATTGTCCATCTTGAAATGCTATGCACTACAATGCACTTTTCTTCTGTCTTTCCACAGAGATCTTTTGGCTTTATTTTGAAGAATTCTTCATGATTGACTGGTAATGGTACTTCTGCCCTTATTTTCTCAAATATGTCCATTTATTCTTTTTTTCCTCCACTTGCTCTTCTCTCCCTCCTCTCCCCACTTCAGAAGGCTTTCACATTATTCTAGCCATAGGTTAATTAAGTAAATTATATACAACTACTTTACACATCTTGCTTTATTGTTGCTTCATGTTTAAAAAACATCATACATGAAAAAATTCTGTTTTCATTTGACAACAAAATTGAAAGAGAAACACAAAATTAGTAACATCAATATAAACATAAAATTGGGGATGCTTACTCGTTTAAAATTACTGATGTTTCAAATTAAAAAATAAATCATTGGAGTCGGAGAATTCTCTAATCCATGTAGCCAGAATCCCAATGCCTGCCTTTCCTTCACCTGAAGGCAGAGCACATGTACACACCACATCCCTACGAATATACACATCCAGCCACATGGATCAGATAGACAGGTAGAGTACTCACAGAGACACAAACTGTACTGGAAGCTTTATCCTCCTCCCCTCTCCTTCCCAGAATAAATCCTATTCCATCCCAAAATGCTCTTCTTCTGCATCTCACAATGTATCCCCCACTTCTGGGCAGCAATCCACTCCACACTCTAAAACATAATCTGGAGGCTGCTCCTAGTGACTGGTGGGCATTCAGAGGAGGTTTATCACCTCTGAATAATCCTCTACATGTCTGGAAATATATATATACACATATGTATACACACACACAGGCACACAAAAAAACCCCTATATGTGATTACATTATTTTTATCCTTTTTATGCGCTTGGGAGTTCACATGCTGAAAATTCTGTAAGGCCACACAATACTCATTAGCTTGCTCAGCCAGAGGCTGGTGAAGCCTCACTGACTGAAAGATTGAAAGAAAACACAGGTTTAATGAGGTAGCACGCAAATATTCACACAAGTATTCTGATCTTGTGCCTCTTGGATGGATATCTCATCAAAGGACATGTCAAAATGGATAACCATATCCCCTTAGTATGCTTCCTTTTCCTGCTTGTACAGAGATCAAAAATCCTTGGAAGACTTAAGGAGGGACAGAGTGTTACTACTGCTAGAATATTACTACTCCTATCCAGGCTTAAGGAAAATGTTTGAAACAAAATTAAGCCATGTGACTCATAATGGATTATGTAAGTAAGAAAGATAGATTGGAGACATGAGGACAAATAAACATGCAGATTCTCTCACACCTAAATATGGAATTTTGGGAGAGAATCTTCTCTCCTACGCTATCTAGAAATGGCTTCAGGAGCAGAATACAGAACAGATGTAATGCTGTGTGGCTAGACATGTGTTAATGTAGTGTAGAAGCAGAAAAATACAAAAGCATTTCTAAAATTTGGTAATGAGTTCATCAGTGCATCAAGTTAGGGAATTATCTCTTTAAAATAGACTTAAAATAGGCATACTATTTTACAAAATTGAAATCTAGGGCAAAGTGCTAGGGTTTATTTAATTTCTCTTAATTTTATTTCATTGTTTTTCTGTGAGTATCTCTGCCATTTGATTACATTCTGATGTGATTCTGAATTCCTAGCATGTTTGCAAGCAGATGTATACCCTACTGACCCAGAAATTCTTGCACAAGTCTGTACTGCCTTGGGCTATTTAGCTCAGTGCTGTTTCTCTCCACATCATTACATGTTTCCACCAGTCACGTGTTCCAATATTTCTACCTTATAGTCCAAAGTTATGTGAAAAGCAAACTTTAAAGATGTGTTTTTGAAGCAGAGGTTTTCTTCTCTCACACTCACTATGAACTCATATCCTGCTCTACTATTCAGAAGATAACAAGCCACCTCCTAGATTATTTGCAGACAGTACTAGTCATCTGTGGAATCAAAACAAAGGAGCTATTTTTAATACTTCCAGGAAAAGTATTTCAGAACACAAGAAAATTGCTTACGGTTAAGCTGATACTTGAATAGCTTGTGGATAAATCTTTTCTGACATCTATTTCATCAAAAGTTCAAGTAATCACTTCAAATCACCCACACCTTTGTACAAAAGATTGCTTTTTTGCAGCAGGTTATTTTGTGAATCACAATCAAAGTTCTTCTTCATTGTCTATATTATAAAAAGACATTTGTAGCATGCACCCAAGTACAGCATTCCTTAGAAACATGAGCCCATGAACAAGACAGAGTTGCCATAGCAACATTTTTGTATTCTGAAATGTTATCATACTACATTTTTTTCATCTTAAGCTTTTGTAGACTGCAAATACCATCTCTCCTCATTCAATCTGTCAGTTAAGATCTTCAGGATTATTTTCATTTTTTTATGAAATCCCACAATATTAAATTATGGGCTATTTTTCTGTTATTGCAAGTCAAACTATATTTTCAAGTGTCAGGGGTTCAGAAGGGCTTCAGCTTAATTTTAAAGTCATTTGCCTTCAAATACTGATATTTTCTGCTTATAATAATAAGTGTTCAGAAACGTCTCTCTCTGATTCTGAAATAGTCTTTCAAATAAATTTAAATAGATCTTTGAACTTCTCTATCCTAGCACATCTATAATATATGAAAGATGGAGGGAAGAATTGAAAGATTTAAAAGTATACTTCGGAGATTGTTATTTAATCTTAATATCTGCTTTACTATTGCTTTACTGAGTTATTAAGTTGATTAATGAAACTGTTTTTGTAACTATAATAAATGTTGATTCTGTATTAAATTGCTTTTCTGGGCGCCCCTCAGCAGTGATAGTGAAACCTCCAGACTACAACACAGGCAGCAGTGACCCTCACCATAAGCAAATCATCAGACATTAGGAGGGGGAAAATGAAGAGCAAAAGAAATAGCAGGGCAAAAGAATATTAACAGAATAATTGCAGTCATTTGGATTAGGTCTGTGCTCTGCACAGGCTTGCTTTCATGACTGTTCTGTCTAAGGTCCAACAACTGCAAAAAATCTTGTGTTCTATGACCTTTTCTGCTGAAACCTCATATTTTTCTGCTGGCTTCTTCATCCATTAGTGATGCAGCTGGCAGTTACCAGAAGAAAAACAACAGCATCCTTGGGATCAGGATGAGTATTTGTCAGCAAACAACATGGCAGCTGGGACTGTAGGCATGTATCTCGGAGGTCACTGAGTACAGAAGCCAGGAACTTGTGTTTTCTTCCAAAGTTGTGCAGAATGACCTTAGACATTGGAGAGGGTGAGCTTAGATGGATTTCACAGGATCAGACTGCCAGTCACAGGAATGACTGAAAGAACTTAGGATGTAATTGGTCAACTAGCAAGAAGAACATTCAAGGCAAATATTTGGAAATCATGCCTTCTGTTTGTGTGAGGCAGTATGGGAAGGCATTCTCAGCTGCAGGTTCAGACAGTAGCACACACAGTGTTTTCTAGACAGATTAAGGTTGTTTCTGAGCTCAAACATGCGGGGCTTAAAGGTTATTGCATTATCAGCTTGTGGGTGTACACTCTCAAATTATTGTAACTGCAGGAAAGCCACTTGTTCATCCAGTTCTGATCAATTTGTTCCTGTTCAAACTACATGATTTATTCCACAGGCCTAAGCAGTACTTCCTCAGGAGTCAGAAGCTAGGCATTTGTAAGCTTGGGTGGGAAATTTTTGATTAATTTTTTTCTTGGTTTACAGTTTATCAGTCCATTCAGCACATGTCCCTTTATTCAGACAAAGTTTACTAAAGAACTCTCTTCTAAGGAGTTTGCATCTGCTTTCACAAAAGCCAGCAAAATCAGTCCTAGAGGGCAGTGTTTTCTTCATTGTTCCAGAATGAGATTTCACTGTTAAAAATCTCACTGGGTTTGTGTGAGGTTGACTGTTGCTATCTATGGATACCCTGCATTCCAAGTATTCATATAGGATACTCCTGCTGCAAGAAAGTCTGCATTTTTGGGGTCTCTCCTGTGCTTGAATTTTACTTGTGCTTATCGAAAGTACCACAGCCACTGTAGTGTACCTATAGGCAGATGACTAGGTACTTCACTGACCATAAGTAGTGGTTCGGCTAACCTGTGCTCTACTTTGCAGCAAATACTCAATTAACAGACTTACTTGCCTTGGGAAGAGTATTCTGCATATGAACAAGATGCAATGTGTTTTCCTCACTAAACTGAATTTACTCACAGTTCTCACAACAGACTGTGTTTTAGTCTTATAAACACATCATATTGTACCTTTTTAGGTGATCATAATTATTTGGTTTCAAGGAATAACTGCAAGTAAAACTGCAGTTACTAGTAACCTAATTAGTAACACAATTAGTTATTATAGTAACCTGCAGTTACTATTTCTGCCCTCTATGACAATTTTTTTTTTTAATTGTAGTACAGAACAGTTTGTTTGAACAATAAAAAGATAATGGAGAGAGGTCTTACAGAAATTTTGGCTAAAACGAAAGCAGTTAAAAATCAATGGTCTTCTAAGTTAGCTCAGTGTTATACAGCTCAATCAGTATACACATTAAAAAAAAAATACAGAGTGCCTACAAAGGCCCTTAATTTTCACATGGCTTGTTGAAAACATATCAGTTCTTTTGAACTGCTGTCCAGTTGAGATCTTTAATTTTCTCTCTTACAGAATACATGCACTACTAATCTGAAGTACGCATGTCATATCCCTTGATTTTGTACTATCTACCCAGTTTTTTGAATATGGTTTCTTTCCATTATTAATACTGCTTTGAAAGTCTAAGCCATAGTACCTAAAATAACCGTATGTTTTTTAAAAATTACTCTGATAATTAAAGGCAGATTTTTGTATTCAAATATCATTAAGTTGGCAATACCAGATAAATTGTGTATGCAACATGAGGCCTTATATTTTTAATAAATATTGAAGACAAAATTTCCTTTCTTTCTCTCTTCCTTAATTTCTGAAATATTCATCAAAAAACAAAACAATCAGTCAGAAGTTTTCATTTCCAAGTGCTGCCTGGAAGCACCAGCATGCCAAAGGGTCAGCAATATCCAGAAACACACATCTCAAATTCCAGTCCCTCTATTAACAGAAGCCCTTTGCTTAAGGTTTTGGCAATATTATCTTTTTTCACTATTTGTTAAAGAACAGTTGAAGATACCTTACATTTGGGGGTGTGAAGGAGTTGAGAAAACTGAAACCTCAAAACATAATTTTCTCTTGACAGTTATTTCATTTGGTGAGAAGAAAGGCGGTGAAATCTAATTTTGCTTATGCAGTCTTTTGATAATTTGCCACTTTAAAAAAAACTATTACTGTTTCGTGTCCATACTAGTTCAAATGGAAGGGCTTGCAACAACAGAGTCATATGCCACATTACTGGTCATGCTGCCACCTCATATATATGTCATCAGAAGTAAACTATGTCACTGCTATAGAAATTCAGAACAGTGATGAAAGTCTGAAAGAAATTACTATTCTATTTTACAAAGAATTCAATCCGGAAAAAAATCTCACAGCTAAGCCTCCATAAATAACAGTCTTGAGGACCTGGCTTCCTATCTATTTATTTGAGGTTTCAATATTTTTTCATTATCCTCTTATGTCAGCTTCTATTGACTTTAGAAAATAGTCACTGAAGATTGTAGTCCAGGTTATGGATATAAATCAATTATAGAAAACTTTGCATTGCATAGAAGTTCATCCACATGGAGACACACTCAACTAAAACACTTCAAAATTGTACATTTTTTTTAATATTCTCATATAAAATGTTGTGACCATTTTTCTGACATCAAAAAGAACAGAACCTGAAGATAATTCTAATTGTAAAGAAAAAAGAATCAAAAATACCTGAGACTGTACACCCAAGAAATCACACAGATTTTTGCACACATCAGATAGGATGTAACTGACAAATTACAGTTTATTGGATGTATAGCAAAAACTTAGCATGTCATCTTTTTTTAAAAGCAAAACAATTGGAGATTTTCCCACATTATTTTACTATCCATATGAAGAAACTGTAAAGGCATAATAGATAATATTATCTCCAGTAACATGTTATAATTAATACATCTCATCTTACTGGTTTTCATCATACAGATGGAAAATGAGAATTTTTTTTGACTATGGTGAGATGCATCAACATGGATTTTCCTATTTATTAAAAAAAAAAAAGGAAAAGTTCCTGCAGACAGTGCTCTGTACCAAAAACTCATATGACTTTCCAATGAATCCTGCATAGAAATGCCTATCAAAGGCAACGGAAAATCCTCAAAATATCAGTTCTTTTGAGTTTATAGATTTAGCTCAGGAAAATGACAATTAACATATGTCGTAGGGTTAAAACCGAAAGTAAAAACGATCTCTGATGCTGCTGCGCGGGCAGCCGGACGGGCGAGGGGGACGGGGGGGGGAACGACCCTTTTCCCCCCCCGCCCGCTTGGACCGGGGGCCACCTGGCACCCGCCGCCGGTTCCTCCATGCCCTTCAGCCCCGGCGGGAGTGGTGGCTTCGCCCTGTGCCAGCAGCCCCCACAGTGACTCTCGCTCCTGGGCTGCATCTCTTCTCTCGGGCGTGGCACCGGGGGGCCGGGGGAAGCCCCGGGCCCCGAGCAGGGGTGCGCCCGGAGCCTGGCGGCAGCGGCGTCCAGCGAGGGCAGTGGCGGGAGCGGCTGGTGCGGCACCCTCATGGGTGGGGACAGGCACGCCGGCAGCCGTGAGTGCGGGGGCATGGGAGCCCGGCACGGCTGCAGCGGCAGAGCAGCCGAGGCACCGCAGCAGCCACGGCGGAAGTGGCAGTGCCAGCTCTCTGCCCGTGGCAGCGCAGGAGGGGNTGCCCGGGGCCCAAAGACCACATTTTCTTCATCAGCACTAAACCCCTCCCTGGGCTATCGGGAAGGGGGAGGGAGGGGCGCGTGCACATTTTCTAATTTTTCTTGAGTGTTTCTCCTTCAGTCAAAGCCGGGCAGAAGCTCGCGCTGAGCTAAGGGGGTCCTCAGACCGGCCACGTGCTTCTTCTAATTACCCCGGCGTCTCTCCGGGGGGCCCAGAGAGAGACAAGCACTATCTTCAGAGTGTCCTCATCCCAAAACGGGCCCTGGGAAACTTAATTTGTTTGCCTGTTTGGACTTTATTTGCTGGGTTCTGTGTGTGCGCAAAAAAACCTGTGATATTTATGTGTTTTCTTCATTTCTGGGGTGTGTTTGTGGCTTCTCTCGGAATCTCTTGTCCAAAATCGCTAAATTTGTGGTAAAACCACGACAACATATCCCTTACTTCCTCAAGAATAAGATATTTGCTACAGTATAACTGTAAATTACAGAAAAGCATTAGAAGGATCTGTGTTTTAAATAAAGCAGTGGAAATTGAACAGGATTGAAAAATGGCACATATTACTGTATAGAGAAAGAATTTGTGGCTATCTGAAAAGTAATGCAAGTATTTGTAGGCAAACCAAGGAAAAGTTACAATTTATGCAATATATATGGTAGATTGATCAAGGAGATATACATACACAGATACTACAGGATACAATTGTAATGACACATAGATATTCTGCCAGGCAAACACATTAATAAAAAGTCCTTGGACATATTTAAATTGGCTATGCAAAACTGGAATGAAAGAGGAAAGAATAAGATTATTTGGCTGATTCACACATGATGATACTACAGAATCATAGAATGGCCTGGATTGAAAGGGATCTCACAGATGATCTTGTTCCAATCCCCCTGCTATGGGCAGGCACACCTCCCTCTAGACCAGATTATTCAAAGACCCATCCAGCCTGGTGTGAACACTTCCAGGGATGGGACATCCATGTTGCTCTTCTGTTTACACCTGTACTCAATAGGCAACCTCTGTAGAACCACTAAACAAACTGCTATTATCGCTGACAGAAATCTGACATAGCCAGAACTTAGGAAGGCAATCAAGATGACTAATGAATATGAGATAAATATTTTGGCAAAAAGAGAGATTCCTTCTGAAATTTTTCTTTCCAAATTCCTTCATTCCTGCGGGCATCCAACAAGAGTTAATTTTTTTAAACAGTGTTGCATAATGCATTTTCTCAATGCTTTTTTAACTGAAAGCACAGTGCTTTTAGAATCTTTTACTTACCGTATTCCTATTTCAAAAATAGAGGTTATCTTTGTATTTGATAGACAGTGTCCTGATAATAGGGATCTGTTTCCCCCAAGGCCACTGGGTAGGGTCATACTGGTGACAAAGACTTATAAGCCTATCTATATGGAAAAAAACTTAGCTAAGAATTTTTATTTTATACTGAGTGTCTAATACAGGATTATCAAAAATGTAAACAAGCAGTCTCACAGGCTACATTTGCAGAAGGAAAAGTGACAATTCTATTAAGTAAGAAAAAAGCTTCAAACTTTCCATCATGATCAATATATATAATTTTTAAAAAAATATTTTAGAACATATTATATCTAATTATTGGATAGTCTGGTGAAAGCAAAAGCCTATGACTTTTTTAACCTAAAGGCTATTTCTTCACTTTTTCAAGCTTTATTTTATACTATTTTTTATTATCTTGTCTGCGATATTGCTCTGAAGATTGAAAAGAAAAGCATGCACATACATAGACAACGGATGGACACAGACACAGACACACACACACAAAAAACCAAAAAAAACCCCAAACCCAAAAAAACCCCAGCAAGACAGAAAAACCTGTTCTAAAAAACAGAGATTCATAACTACACACACAATATGTCAGTACAATATAAAAAAGGAAACCATAAGCATGACATATATAGTACAACCTAGAAACTGCACACTAAATACTTGTTTTTTTTTTCCCATATGGCATGTCTGCCATCACCGGCTGAAATCCCAGTTGATAACTCCTCAGGCTTATTGCATAACAGGAACTGATTTGTTGATGAAAACGAAGAAAAGATTAAAAGAGATTTTCAGAGTCAGTCCATTTTACATCCATTCAGATTTGTTGTAATTTCAAATGCTTTCTTTGCAGATCTATAGCAGATAGCTACGGCTAAGCTTTAAACATGGTAAGGGATTAGGCAAGTCAGTATCCTGCTGTATCCCAGTCATTACTTGGAGTACTCTCATACTTGCACTGAAATGACAAGATCAAGAATTGTTTTGTAGCCAGTAGATGAGTTTAATCAATTAAAAAGGAGATTTTTGTTATGAACATCCAACTTCCTAGCTAGCAGTTTATATAAACTATTTTTTGTTCTAATAGAAATTATCATGTTCTTATGAAAAAAAGGTAGCAGATTAAAAAGTAGTAGATGAAAAAGTATTAGATTAAAACTATATGTCTTTCTGCACTAAAATACATTAAGCAACATTTTAATGTCTCAAAGGTAAAAATTTGTATCTATGTAAACAAACCGTGGAACTGTAGTCATTGATGTAGTCTATGCAAAAGTGGTATCTGTTTTGGCATGTGAAGCTGTGCAAAAATGTTTCTCAGTGAATCATACAGCCTAAAAAAACCCCCTTTTGAAGCAACTGAAAGTAACGAGTTTTTTTCTAAATAGTTACAGTTGTCAAAAAGCTACAGAATGTCTTGGTAACTTGGAAGTTATTCATATCATCATCTTGGTTCTTGTCAGCTGATTCACATAAAGAGGATAAAGCACTGATGATAAGATAATGTAAAATATATACATATAAAATATATATACTAATAACTTTAGACATTTATATATATAAAAATCATGTCTTTAAGATTAGAGTTCTGACCATGTATACATAGGACTCATGTGTTTCTCATGTATATGCAAATGAATTGTCACAAAACTGTTAAAAGTTGTAAATTCTAAATGCATGTATTTTCAAAACTCTGACTACCTGGATTTAGCCCTTTAAAAAGTATTTCTTGGCCTATCATTCCTACTCTTCGAGAGATCAGCAGAAAAGCATCTGTTCTCCCACGTGCATTGTACACTTCAACCACAAGGCACAAGAAATTAGTAATTAGACCTTACAAAGAAGGCAGATTCTGGCCTTTGCTATGCCTGTTAGGTGGTGCAAGGCATGCCTCTGGGAATTTAAAGTGTCTGAAGTTACTTACAACCATTCTTTTTTAAAAAAAAATCTTAGTAATCTTAAGATGGACTATATCCAGGCAAGCGTCTGAAAGGCAAAGTAATATAAAGCTTAGTAGTTATACCTTAGGATTTTGCTAGAATCATATCTGTCTTCCTGGAAAGAACATCTGAAATCCTGACCTCAAGATAGTCTTCATTAACTAGACACTCCATCTGATTAACATGCTTTTCACAACCTCCTCTCAAACATTAAATGATAAGCTTGCATTAAACAAATTTGCACTGAAAATACAAAATACTAAGAAATTGTGCAAGGAAATTTCAACTGATTCATCTATAGTTGCAGCAGAGAAGCTTTCAGGCCCATATTGAAAATGCCTGGAATGGGCCATTATAACTCTTCCAATGCATGTATTGGCACTTACTATAGGAAGGAAATTCTTAGAAGGTGATCCTGAGTTTCTATTTTACTTATACATATGTACATAAATTTAGATTTAGATGGATAGGTAGATTAGATAGATAGATTAGATAATTAGATAGCAAGCTAGCTAGCTAGATAGATAGACAGACAGACAGACAGATAGACAGGATTGCATTCTACTTTCTTCATATTATTTGAGCCACAGCCTTCACAAGGTTTGCTTTCAATTTCAGCTGTAAGAGCAATTTGCAGTAAAAGTAGACTATAATCATTTTGTATCAGCTTCCATAGGGAGGTCATAAGACAGAGCTAACCTGTTGGTGTAACAATTTTGCATTCCACTCCTGCCTAAATTAACCCTAGTCTGCATCAACCTTCCTGAAAATGATCCACATTTTAGGTATCTCTGGTGATTTCCAAATCACTAAGCAGAGATGAAAACGCTACTGTTATTGAACTTCTTTGTGTTGTTCAAAGAACAGTAATAAAATGAAAGTTTTGAAATATATCACCCAGAAGAGCTATCAGCATGTATCTTTATTGAAAAGTGGAAGAGTTCATGAAAAAAATAATTCTATTTTCCATCCTCAGTCTTGCATTTTGCTTTCAAGATTACTTCTTGGATATTATTTAATCCTCCAAAATATTATATGTGGGAGGGTAAACCACCACCTATGTGGAGATATTAAAGCTTTACAGCTTTAATACCAAAACTAATCCCCATGGCGTATCTTATATTTTATAGCACTCATTTGGTTTACAAGCATTTTTACGTCTAGACTCCTTTGCAATTGAGGACTGAGCAGTACATTACCCAGTGAAAACAGGCAGAAAAGATTTTTTTCTCCTTGTACTATATAGTCATTGTAGATATAGAATTTAAACTATGTAATTGTTGTGGTTTTACCA
>VYZS01102730.1:0-28198 GCA_013400695.1 Neodrepanis coruscans
TTTCATTTTCACCCCACGACACAGCCAAAAGCTTCCATATTCCACAAGACAGAGATACCATCTGAAAATACACGAAGAAACTCTCTTTTGAAAATAACATTGCTTCCACAACAAAGAATTCCCATTTGTAATCAGGTAACCAAAACTGACATTTCTGATCACTGCTAAATGAATTCGTGAAACTCACAAGAAGACCAGTGTCTCCAAGCAGCAGTAATGGCTCCAGTTTTGGTGGCCCTTAGGGGATATTCACATACTAAAATTGTTATAATGGTCCTGGATCTCTGAAACCTTTGTTTTTTCAGTAGGGCTGTGTTATTTGTTTAGTGCACTCTGTCTTGTGAAACTATGGCCTCAGAAGAGATTAGTCAAAACATTTCTAAGCAAGTTTGATTTTCCATGGAAAATATGTAGTTTCATCAGAATACATTGCTAATAGCAGCTTACCAGTTTTAATGAAGTATGAATATAGGGACCATTTCTCAGAGAAAGGAGAGTGACAGGTAGGAAGAAAGGCTGAAAGGTGGCAGTAAGGAGAATTAGCACAGCACAGTGGGATAGAATACTCTCACAGGAGTTCTATTAGTTTTTTTGAATTTGAGCTTCCAGTAAAGCTATTTAATAATTACTGCTCCAAAGGGAAATAAAGGAAAGCATTTGCAAAGAGATTTGTCCTACAACCTATCAGAGTATTTGCATATATTATTACATTCTGACTGGACAGAGGTAAGACTTAAACATCAAAAAATTTCTGCCAGGCAAGTGCCATGATATGCAATTCATTTGCTATTTTCTCACTTAGAGTGCTCTTGTGCTTTGAAGAGAGGGAGGGAGGAAAAGATAGAAAGAAATTCTTATCTCTTTTGCACACTCATACCACTACAGAACAAAACCAACTATTTAAATGTAAGAAATCTGTCATGCTTTTTCCCTAGGCTCATCTATCTTTTTTTTTTCTCTAAAATTTTGTTCTTTGTCTTCTTTCAATGTGTGGTATTATTCTTATCACTTTCATTATTATTTCACATTATTTCACCATTCCACATTCTGTCTACACTTTTTTCCTATTCCTGTTCTATTCTTTTTTCACAGCATTTTTCATCACCAACTTGCCTTTTTCTTCTTTTTCTCCTCTCTTCTACTCTTGCGTATCTCCATGTTGTAAAGGAAGGAAACAATAAATTAAATGAAACTCAAAACTTATTGTTTCATCCATGTGGGACTTTATACCAATAAATGCAATGAGCTTGTGAACTGCAGAAATAAAATCAATCAATTACAATTAAAATACCTACCAGTTCAATATTGTAACTCAAATATTTATCCAAAATCAATGAGTGATTAACAGTATCTATTCCCCTGCATCTAGCTAGCTTTTAAATCCAACTAAATCTAGTTTCTTTAAATTAAAAATGGATTATATAAATGTAGTATTTCATTACAGAGACTCATTCTTTTCTGAAATAGTTTAATTTGTAAACTTCTTTCCTAACTAGAACTACTTCTAAAAACTAGTAGAGTAAAAGATGTCTGAAAAACATGAACAAATGACAATGTACTCCTGACAGTAGGCTTCGAGGGAAAATCCAGTGTGACTTGCGTTACACTGAGAGATGTAATTCTTTGGAATACAACAGTGGTTTTTTTTATGAATGATATAATTCCTTGCAATCATTCTGCATTTGTCAGCAGGCCAATTGAGTGGTTTAAAACACAATTTGAAGTAAGGTACGACAGGGTACAAAATTGCTTCTCCACACTTATGGAGTCCTTCTTGCCTTTATTAACTCTTATGTGCTAATTAGCTGATAAATAGCTAACAGCTAGGCTTGGAGGGAAAGATTTTAGGTTTTGTTTGTTTTTTATACCTAGATTTGTCTGTCCTTTGCGAGGTGATTTTTCAGCTAGGTTGGTAACTGAACCAGCTAAATGTTAGTCACAGGAGCATAAACGGAATACAGGTGTCCCTGAGATTTTGGCACATTTTATCTTAATCTAAAGAAGAGCCTGAGGTAGAACTGATTTTTAACAGATGAGGTAAACTTTTATATGAAGTCTTATATCTGATATTTCCCTGAGAGGCCATACAGATTTCATATTTCTGTATTTCTTTATTTTCTTTTTCTTACTTGAGGCATAGTATGGTCATTGTTCATTATTAAAATAAGCATTAATACAATTATTTCGATGAAAATGGATCTTTGCTAGACCACATATCATGCCCTGTTTCTTTCCAGATAATATTTTTCTTCAGTAGGAGTTAAAATTCTCCCTGCACTTTCTCAACTCAAGCTCTGGCTCTGTGGATGGATGAAAGAATACAACATCTAACAAAGAGAAACCATTAACTATTCTCCCTCTTTCTGCCATCTTCCCTACCCATAATACGGTGAGAAGCCACCCCCGTAGTCCCTTCACTACCAAAACCTTGCCGTTCTAATTTAATTCACTCCCTGGCAGAAAAAGTACAGATTCCTTGTCAATGAGCAATAAAAAACACAGAATTTTTTGAGAAGGTTTTGAGTAAGGTAGAGTAATGGGAGCAAGTCATTTGGAGGAAGTAAAGGACTGTGACATTTCCCTGGAGGAAAGTGATGAGAGGGAACTTAACAAATAAGGTTTCAGGAGAAGGTTTGATTTCAAAGACAGAAAGTATGTTGATTCAGATTGCTGTCAGACAGTAGTTGCATTGCGTTTACTTCCTTGTGAAATGCCAATGTCCTGAGTCAGTTTATAAATTAGAAAACACATTTAGGATAGAACAATTAGCTGTTTACTGGCTCTTTATAGAGCAGTCATGACATTAATCAGCCACTTGAAATGACAAACTATTCGGGGAGAGGGGAACATCAGCAGTTTTCTGCTCAGATTACACAGTAATGTTCTTTTTGACTTGAAAAATTTTCCTCTGTTTTTGCCCTTCACGTTTTTGATTGAGTTATACTTAAATCTTTCTCAGCAGTCTCCAAAATAAATATTTCCCTCATTATCCTTGTGCCTTATTTTTTATTTCCTTTGCATCTCAATATTAAGTGTCTAACGAGCAGAAGATATCTCCTAGCTTTTTCGTCCCTGCCAAAGGCCACAGAGATATGGATTAAATACTTACTGGGGGGGGGTTGGGGGAAATCATGGTTTTTTGTAAGTTTAGATTAAATTTAAACCTACTTTTTGCTAAGCAGTCTTGTGTCCTCTTTATTATCCTGCTTTCTTTGGGTTTTTTTGTTTTTTTTTTTTTTTTAATTTAGAATAAAAGTTACTAGCTACAGGTAGTGGATTGCAGAAAAAAAACAAGGTATTGAAGTGTTATGACAGACACAAAGTACTGTTTCTTTTCATTCTTTTCTCTGACAAATAAAAAAAAACCTTCTGGAGATGTATAACGGCAAAGGCAGCAACTTTACTGTCTTAGTAGCTATCTTACTTGGCTCTCTTACTAGACATGTTCAACCAAATTCAATAAAGTTATGTGAGTTCATGTCTCTGCCTTCCCCACTGAGATGCCAAACTCTGGATTAGTGAATACATGATTTGAGAGCACACGTTTTAGGGATAAACATATCTCTTGATGGTAAGTCTGCAGATAGAAATCTAGGCAAAACTTGAAAAAACACATTAATGAAATAAAATCAAGTTTGACTAGAACAACCTTCTTTCTTAGGAAAGACTTTGTTTGTAGAATAGTTGTCAGTTCCTTTAAAGTAATGGAGTTACTAGCTGTGGCCAGACGAATTTCAGATCGAAAAGCAAATGAAGCAGAACAAAGGAAGTAGGACAAAGGTGTTGCCAAGAAACACAGAAAGATATGTCAGTGTGAGAATAATATGTTCAGATCTGCTCATCAATACCAGGAGCACCAACTGCAGGTTTGATCAGAGATGGAGAAATTCTCCTTACTGAGAGGTTTTCTTCTTTATCAGATAGTGACTGAGGCAGGTGAGTGCTGAGGGCTTCTCAGACTCGATTTTTAAACAGTTCCTAAAAGCGTTACAAACATCTTCATAATGGAAAATGCAACAGTGAGTGACTCAGAGTTGAATTTATGTTGTCAAATACTGCTTTTCAAAGACAGCCTGTTTATTACTATAGTGGTAGATATACACAGTTCTGTGAGTTTGGTTCTGTTTTGAAGTTTTTTTCCATGGGTGTGTGGTTTTCTCTCTATATCCATTGTTTGAGACGGATGGTATACTTACCTTGGAAACAAGAAAACATTAAAAGAGTGCTCAGAAGATAGACATAGCCTCCATTGAATCAGCCTAGGAATATCGTGAAGTCTTACAGTTTCTGAAGTTTCTGACCATTTATTTGTGCATCTTGGCTTGCAGGAGTCCACTACATCAGATGTACACAGTGTTGCCCCAGTTTGGACTGGGCAGGAAATTTTGATGTACTAACAGATGGTACTTTCTTTGAGGCTACACTCTTCACTTTTAAATGCAAACCACTTCAGCTTCAGGGTAAACAAAGTAATCTTCCTTTGTTTCCTGTTAGTAGAAGTTCTAAATAATTAAATAACTTCCTTATGGACATGGATCTTTCTTTCATTAGTTTCCTCAACTAAGCAAAGCTCAGAAAGTCCCTAGAAATTATTTCTGTGCTTGACCTGGAAACTCTCTTCCTCAGAGAGGAAAGAAAAGGGATTTGCTTATTAGTACAAGTCCTGCACCTGGAGAGGAACAACTCCACGCACCAGTGTATGCTGGAGGACACTCAGAGCCCTCCTACTTGAAAGCAGATCTGCAGAGAAGGATGTGGGGAGTCCCAGTGGACACCAAGCTGTACACAAGCAAGCAATGAAGGCAGATATGGTGGGATTCTCTTTTGTTTTTGCAGCTTTTATCAGGGCTGTTACTATATCAAATCTGGTCAGTGTTCCCTTTAGTATGATGTGTGTAAGGATTTACATTTTCTTTTCTGCAAAAGAGAAAAATGCTGAGTCTTGACATTGCCTTGCCCATGTGTCTGTGTATCTGTCAAAGGGATAATACTATCAATAGTACAATCATACCTTGGCCTTTTGATAATTTATCTGGAAGGAGTGCAAATATGATATGGGTGTTTACTTTCCTTCATAAAATTTACAGGTATTATTGTTTCATGTGCATTTCAAATACTTCTTTCTCAGAACAAGTTACTAAAACTTGAGAATTTCAGTCTTCACATTTGATTTTTTCCAATTCCATGTGAAAGAATGTTTACTCAGTTTTCTTACTGTTTTCCTATAGAATGGGGTTTGCCTTTAATTGTTTTCTTTGCTTTGAAAACTTTTACAGAGGAAGAATTGCTATCCTAAAAGTCTTACTGTGTAATTTGTATTCCTGAACATCAAATTATCACANTGGCCAGTAAAGCTGCTCTCTCTGCACTGTGAGTCTGTCTCGCTTCTTATCTCGGCCCTGCCTGGGCCCTGATGGCAACATCTAGGTATCCAAATTGAAACTGAATATGTATGGACTAGAAACAAGTATTTTAGGGTTTTAGTTGCAAAGTTCAGGGATTTTATGACACTTAAGAGATTAAAATAATTCGTAGCTTACTACATATAAAGTACATGGTATACCTGATCTTTTCTATACAAATTTTATTTGTCATTACACTAATAAAAAGGCAGAATTATTTATATTAGGACTAGAACAGCAGCAGTCATTTCTTTCTAACATTATGTTNTGGACATGGATCTTTCTTTCATTAGTTTCCTCAACTAAGCAAAGCTCAGAAAGTCCCTAGAAATTATTTCTGTGCTTGACCTGGAAACTCTCTTCCTCAGAGAGGAAAGAAAAGGGATTTGCTTATTAGTACAAGTCCTGCACCTGGAGAGGAACAACTCCACGCACCAGTGTATGCTGGAGGACACTCAGAGCCCTCCTACTTGAAAGCAGATCTGCAGAGAAGGATGTGGGGAGTCCCAGTGGACACCAAGCTGTACACAAGCAAGCAATGAAGGCAGATATGGTGGGATTCTCTTTTGTTTTTGCAGCTTTTATCAGGGCTGTTACTATATCAAATCTGGTCAGTGTTCCCTTTAGTATGATGTGTGTAAGGATTTACATTTTCTTTTCTGCAAAAGAGAAAAATGCTGAGTCTTGACATTGCCTTGCCCATGTGTCTGTGTATCTGTCAAAGGGATAATACTATCAATAGTACAATCATACCTTGGCCTTTTGATAATTTATCTGGAAGGAGTGCAAATATGATATGGGTGTTTACTTTCCTTCATAAAATTTACAGGTATTATTGTTTCATGTGCATTTCAAATACTTCTTTCTCAGAACAAGTTACTAAAATTTGAGAATTTCAGTCTTCACATTTGATTTTTTCCAATTCCATGTGAAAGAATGTTTACTCAGTTTTCTTACTGTTTTCCTATAGAATGGGGTTTGCCTTTAATTGTTTTCTTTGCTTTGAAAACTTTTACAGAGGAAGAATTGCTATCCTAAAAGTCTTACTGTGTAATTTGTATTCCTGAACATCAAATTATCACAGCCTTCATGCTGTATCAGCAAAACACAAATGCAGTTTCAAAACTGGGCTTGGGATATCAGTGATGAAACAGTGCTTCAAACAAATATCTCATACTTTATCCAATGAATATTTCAGTGTTGAGTATCACCTCTTGGTTGTATATATTGGTTGCTAGAATTAAATGCTATATAAAGAGTCCATCTTCAGGGAAGCTTGACTTTATGGAGTCATTTAGATGTTGGCAGCCCAAGTTATGGTTTAAACCTTTCTTGATTTTGCATTATTTTCAACATAAGAGGATTATGCTCAATGTTTCTTGAGTTTCCCAAAAATCAGTTAGTTTATTTTTACTGCTTCTATGATGCCTTAAGGAGTGCCTAAGAGATTTGGGATTTCACTATAGCTAGGTGGCTGAGTAACTTAGAATATTAAGGGTAGAAAACGGCCTAACCTTCACATATTTGCATTCTTCTGTTTAGATAAAAAGGTAGCTAAATCAAAACATAAGAGCTGGGCTTCTAGGCCTGGTAAGGGCTAACAGGGGGTGGGGATAAGCAATAAGGGACCATCCTGTTGGGTGTTTTAGGGGCATAGTAATAAGATGGGGTTTAGTTGGATAGGTAAAAGGGGTGGGCACTAGAGGTTATAAAATTGGAGAGATTGTTATGAATTTCCTCTTTGGATCACTGGACATGGCCAGTAAAGCTGCTCTCTCTGCACTGTGAGTCTGTCTCGCTTCTTATCTCGGCCCTGCCTGGGCCCTGATGGCAACATCTAGGTATCCAAATTGAAACTGAATATGTATGGACTAGAAACAAGTATTTTAGGGTTTTAGTTGCAAAGTTCAGGGATTTTATGACACTTAAGAGATTAAAATAATTCGTAGCTTACTACATATAAAGTACATGGTATACCTGATCTTTTCTATACAAATTTTATTTGTCATTACACTAATAAAAAGGCAGAATTATTTATATTAGGACTAGAACAGCAGCAGTCATTTCTTTCTAACATTATGTTGATGTCTGAGATTTTTAAAGTATACTATATGTGCGCTCTACAAATTTCTTTATGCATTTCTCAATGTGTTATCTTTTTGTGGACATTTTAGAGTAAGGATAAATTCACTTGATAACTTTGTGTGACTTCATTTTAAATGTATTGACTATTTGTCTCCTGAATAATTGTTATATTGGTGATTACTTACAAAAAACATTTGCATCTCTGCACAGTGAATAGATTGGTAGTAAAAAATCACATGCTAAATGATTCATTTTTTTCAGTGTTCCAATCTATGAGAAATGATTTTCCTTTAAAAATAAACAAGAAGTATGTATAGCAGAGAACTATAAAATCAGTAGCAATTTTTTTTTTTTTCTAGAATGAATAGTTATAAATATAGCTGCAGCGACTGAGCTCAGTAAGTTGATTATTCAGGATGCTTACTCTACCACAAGTGACAATAAAAGATAGCTCTACACAATCAACCATGTGCACTGAACCAATACTTACGTTGTGATAGTTTAAAGAGAAATACGGTTAATGAAGTTGAAGACATTATAAATCCTTCTGTAAACATCTAAAATCTTTTCTTTAGAAACTTGCCTAATAATTGTTATGGTTTGAGTGCCCAGGAAGTACCTGTGATGTGGGAGGAACCATGTTGAAACCCTTTTTTCATTGTTTCTTTTTCTTCTCCTTCTCCCCTCTCCCTCCTTGGACCTTGCTCCTGTGCAGTTCGGCAGCAGCAGAGACCTCGCTCTCACTGCATACCAGTTTTGGTGCCTGAGTGGGGGGAACACATCGTTCTGCAGAAGTTCCTGTCCACATGTGAGGCATGGAGGCTGCCATGTTGATGACACAAGCAGCGGAAGGTAGATCGAACTGGCAGCTTGGAGCCATTTGCTATTGGAGAGAAGAGATGGCATGAGGGGGGACCTGGGGGCTGAGGGGTTAAAGTTAATGGCAATTCCGTAGTGCCCCCTTCTCAGCTGCTGCTGGGGTCCGGTGAGAACTGATTCGCTGTATCGGGGAAGGCAATCCCTCTCTGCTTTTCTCATCTCGACTGTGGGCAGGCTCCTAACCCGCTCTCTCCGAAGAGCGCAAGACAGTGACAGGACATCTGCACCTCGCTCCACGGCAGAGATGTTTTTTTCACAGTGTCACAGTTTTCAACAATTGTTTGGGGTTTGAGGGAGGGGGTCCCTTGTTTCTTTTTGGGTAGTGGGGTTCTGGGCTATTTCGGTTTGGTTTTCCTCTGTTGCGTGTTTAGGAGGCATGGTTTTGGATCTAGGGAGGCAAGTGGGCTGGTAATTTTTTCATACATATATACTGTATTTCCTGAGTTTTCTGTTTAAAAACCTAATAAATCTTGTTGCATTCCCTCTAATGAGCTCTTGTCCAAAATTTTGGTTAATTAACCCTTTTTGTCATCTCAGACTGGGACATAACTAATAAGATATTTGCCATCTATGAGATGTTTTTATATAAACTAAATTTCAAAAAAGACCTTTAATAGAAGTGCTACGACCACAGATAGCAATGGAATTTCTCTATGTTCTGGCTTTTATTATTCAAAATCCTTTTTACTTGTTGAATTAGCCGGCATAGGAAGTTATATTCACATATCTCAGGTGAGGCCCTGAATGGGCTGAAGACAGTTTTAAAAGAGTAAAGTGTGAATGGGAAAATTAAATTTTTAAATTAATTCTTTCAGTTTTATGTCTTGACTTGGTAGTGAAGGAAAAGAGTAAGCAGGTAGAATACTGTTCTGAGCAGATCCAAAACAATATGAGAACTGAACCAAATTTCCACAAATTTCCACAAATTGTACAAATTTGTAGTACAAAATTGTACTAAAAAAAAGTAGTGCAGGCAAAGATTCAGAAAGCAGTGAGCCATACTGAGGCAGAGCACATCTCCATCTGTTTCAGTATCTTGCTTTCAGTAGTGGTCATTAGCAGGTTCATATATATCTCTTTTGAGTAATCTTTCATATTCAAGTGATGTGTGTCTCAGGTGCTTCCACATGCTGTGTCTCTGTATTCAATAGTCCTATGTGAGTTTTATTTCTGTCAGCTTGTCTAGCCCAGATCTGAACACATACTGTCAGCTTCTACTACATGACTGGGGATAGAATCTCATGTCTTAACTATATGTTGACTTCCTTTTGTTTTGGACTGTGTGTCTGTTATGTGGGATTACTCCTAATATCTGAGTTTGAAAAAATAGTGAACATCACATTCATACCAAGCCTCTCCATTTACCATTTTGTATTCCTAGATAATTTCCCACTTGATCCTGTATCTTGCAGGCTCAGGAAAGATCATGTATTCATTTTTTCTTTATATGAACTGTTCATAGCTTTTGTCATCATTGCTAACCATTAACTCTGGAAAAAGAGGACTAGAAACACACATAATTTTCATGATTTGATGTATTGTGGATCTACACAGTGGTACAATGATATTTTTTTCTTCTTTTTTTTTTTTTCATCTTCTTTTTCCTACTATCTTTCTAGTATAACATTGCATATTTTAACCTATACTGAACTTAGGTTTTCTCAGCTTTGATTTTCTTGTCATTTGACTGTATAACTCAAAGAACTTCCTCTTTCCTGATATTTCAGAAGCTCTGAGCACATCATTGCACAGTTCAGACTCAGATTCTTGGATTTTTTTCATTCAGTGTGCCCCACTTTATATTATCAATCCTGAATTTTGGCTTCCTATTTTTGTCCATTTAGTATCATGAATGTTATTCTTGCCATTCTTTACAATCAGCTTTTGTCTGCTCTGTTGTGATTGGTTTGTATTGCTAACAACTTTTACTACTTCCCTGATATTTCCGTATCAATTATGAACTTAATATAGAGTACAACGCATGGTGATTCCACTTACGTCTTTCCTGTGTCATGGAAAATTATAATTTGTTCTGTGGCTTTTATCTTTAAACCTGTTTAATCTCTGTGAAATCTTGTTATTCCTTGGCCATTTAGATTCCTCAAGAATTATTGATGATAAATCATGTTGAAAACTTCTTGGAAGTCCAAGGAAACTGTAACAAGTACATTTCCCTATTCATGTACTGACTTTTTCAAGGAACTCCATTAAGTCTTTGATGTCTTTGATGTGTCTTACAAAAAACATGTTATTTCCTTCTCAGTGTATCTTATCCACCCATTAAATTCTGTTTCTTATTATAGTTTCTAGCAGATTTCTTGGCACAGGCATCAGAGAAAATGGTCAGTAGTTCCACAGAACTTCAGGCAAAACAAGCTTAACAAACAGATGTCACATTCACCGTCTTCCATATTTCTGGTGCTTGAAAAATATCAAGGGAAGGATTTTGCATCAAAGCAGTAGCTCATTGTTTTAAGCTCGGATTTTTCTGGAAGTGTCAGATGGATAAACAAATCAGTAATTATCAGTGCCTACTCTTCTTCTATCAGCTTTGTGTTTCTTTCTTCTTTCCTTCTTTTATTCCATTCTTTTTTACTCCTTGTGATATTGAGCATCTGCCTATGTTACAAACTATTCAAAATAGCAAAACTCCAACTTGGCTTTTAATATGTTGCATTGAAAACAAGGAAAATTTAAAAAGTTGAAAAGAGATTAATCCAAACAAAAATAACTAAACTCACAATTATAATAAACAAAACAATTGTAAAGATGGAAATCAGTAAGCCGAGGATACTTATGTCCTGGATATAGACTTAACTAATACATAAAAATCCTCTGCCAGTTTGGATGCCCCCAATTTGATAATGGTCCCAATAAAAACAATTTCTTATTAACAATAGTAATTAAACTTTCAAATAACAGCTGTCACATCCATCACTCCGAGGATCTCATATGAGACATTATACCTTCTGAATACCATTCTGGGAAGAATGATGAGATAATTTCCAAGGAAAAGTCTGGCTGATACACTGAAATGATGCTGGCTAAAGTTCAGGGCCATGTGTTGAACATGCAACATCTCCTGTCTAATTCAAATGTGTTCTTATCACTTTTTTCCTCCTTATCACAGTTTCCTTCTTTCTTATTTGTTTTCTGTTTAATCGGAGGATCTGATATATTCAGTCAAAACTACTGTGAACTGTGACCAGCAAAGCAACTACATGTACTGTTAAAAACAACTTGACACAGATACAATTTTGCTTATGGCTGCTGGAATTAGAAGAGGCTGGTGGCTGCCTCTCAAAAGCAGCAAGGTTAAAAACAGCAGTAAACATCACAAACAGAGACACAAATTGTATTTTGCTTGTTTTTATTTTGTTTTCTGCACTTTCTTGTATATTTGTCTTCAAAGAAGCAGTTTGTTTGGGTTTTTTTACCACAAATCCAGTTCATCTCACCTTAGTTTGCCTTGAAAAGGACAGTTGTTTTCATCTAGCTCTAATCTACCACCAAAAGAAGTTTTTCCTTTTGCAATTTCTCAGTAATGAGAAATTTTGAGAAACTTTGAGAAAACAAAAGACATTGTCAAAATGAAGACCAAAATACTTTGTATTTCAAGCTTTAACTGGTTTTCCTACCTTTCACTGTGCTCTAAGAAGAATCTAGCCTACTGAGACCTGTATTGAAACTCCTGAATCTTAGCCCATTTTTGTTGAATGTCAAGGTTGTCTTTGCATCTATGTGTGACATGCTGGGTTCAAGTATTCTACATCAAAATCTACAGAGTTCCTCACACCCTTCTCTATTCTGGACAGAAACCCCACTTCACTGCCAAGAAAAAAAAAATATTTAGGGGCTGACAACTTTCAGTAACTACTGCTGGTTTAGATTTGACTCTACCATCTCTTTAGAACAGAAGCTATGAACACAAGGAGCAAGACCGTGTGAGGAAAATATGTCCTTGAGGTGGCCTAAATTTGATACTGTAGGAAGTATTACAAAATTAGTGAAAGGAAAGCCAGAATCACAGTTATAGGAAACAGAAACAGGTAGACTAGAAGGATGAAAGAAATCACATTAAGGGCATGTTTGTTGTACTTTGTGACTTATTTAAATTCTGAGATAAATGGCAGCTTACATACTGGAGTTACTGTAAGCAGCTGTTCTGTTAATTTTACTTCTTCCCATGTGGGCTAGTCCTAACAGTATTCCATTGGAAAGACAAAATGTAGAAAGAGGAATGTCAGAAAAAACACTTATTTTTTTTTCCTATTCTTTCATCCCCTTTAAAGAAGAATCTGCAGTAAGTAACCACAAAGTGTTTGAGTGTTTCTTCCAGTGGCATAGAGAAAGATGGTATCTAAACACAGAAATTCAATGAAGCGTGTGCTAGTGTTTTGTTAAATGTTTTCTCTATCCAATGTTTACAAATTACAGGATTATGGAGACTTGAATACTTTAACAAGGATTTTTTTCCTCTTCAGTTAGGATTTTTAAAGACCCAAACTGTTCTATATCATGATAGCAATTCACAATATAAATGTATTTGTTTTCAAAGGCCTATGAGACAGAAAAATTATATGTTTTATGGATGGAGAATCTATATAGACAGTGGAAAAATTAGTTGCTTAGTCTCAGAGAAAATCTAGATGTGCAGGTAAGGAATACACTTAGGAGACTTTGGTTCTTATAACTGCTGCCTTAACCACTTGTCTATTAGTAATTTTCTGTGCATATGATAGTACAAGATTAAAAATGGCTGAACCAGAGCAAAACCCTAATGGGTTACCTTACTGTGTACAGCAGCATCATGCAGAGTTGTGTCTCCTAAAGACAGAGTTTTGAACTCTTTGTGGCTTGTGATATTATGCAGCCACAGAAGTTGTTCATGTATTTGATGCTATTGAGCTTAATTTTCTTCCAGAGTCAGTCTAATCAGTCTTGAAGCTCTTGAAATGCCCTGTAGAGATAACTTACAAATTTAGATGTAGATTTGTTTTGTGGACTAAAAGTACCTTTTTTATTTAAAACTCACTAGTTATTGCTCTGAAAAGAAAAAAAATTGTGAACAATAACTTCATATTCACCTTTCCTAACGCAGAATTCTATTAATAACAAAAACGTATCTCCTTGATTACCCCTTTTCCAGTTCTTCTCTTTGTAATCATACATAAATCACTATTGTTCCTCTTCTCTGTTACTGCTCCAGTCCAGATACACCCTTCCTGCAGCTGGTCAGTCAGACTCACATTCAGTATGCATGATATGGCCACGTTATGGGTTTTTACTGCTAGTTTATGCTGGTTTATGATCCACTTCTTTCTTAATAATCCCTATTACTCTGTTTCCTGGTTTTTGAATTTTTGTGTTGTTTTTTTTTCTCCTCTGAATAATGCAAATACAGAGGTAACAAGGAAGCAAGGAAGTAAGTAACCCCCACACCAGTTTTTTAGACTACTTCATCATTTAGAAGTATTCATGATACTTAGAACATAAGTTTGCTTGGGTTGGTGGTTTGTTTTTGTGGGTTTTTCCCCCCTCCCCCAAAGTATTATGTTTGTTGGTTTGGTTTTTTTGGTTGTTTTTTTTTCCAAGTTAGAACAGCAAAAAATATACAGTAACTTTCTAAGTAAGAGAAATTTTAAAATATCCATTTCTTTCTAGGATCTCTTATCCTTCACCTGCATTATCTCTGAGATGAACTTCTCACAAGTCTGTAGCTTAGATCACGCAAATTTTCACAGCATGAAAAGGATAAAAACTCAGATTAGCAAGCATTAGAAACCTCCATTGAAACTGACTTGTAAAAAACATCCCTTTTAACATTCTTTTTTTTTTAAAAGAAAATATTTGCAGACTAGACAAGACTAGAACAGAAAGAATAGTTGAGCTGGAAGGAACCTACAATGATCAATTAGTCCATTTGTCTGAACTCTACAGGACTGACTAAAAGTCTAGTAAGCCTGCTCCACTGTTTGACCATCCTCTTAGAAAAGAAATGCTTCTTAATTTCAAGTCTGAACTTCCGCTTGTGTAATTTTGAACCACTCCCACACATTCCGTCACTGCTGTGCTGGACTGAAATGTTGTTGGTGTCTTAAACTTGGCCAAAATCATAGAAAACCTTTATTTCAAGCTACAAGGAAGCAACTGCCTGTCTGCAAAGCACTCCCCTTCCCCAGTATGCTTCCTGTCTGGAATTTTGGCTGTGAAGGGAAATTTGAGATATTGTCTGATCACCTCAGGTCTGAGGAGTAATAAACGTGGTTCGTTGGATGGTGGAGGAGAGGGGTTTGGGCATGTGATAGTGAAATCTCTCCACACCAAACAGAGTAAACCCCCTGCTCCAGGAAAACCATGAACACACATGACATGCACAAGAGGTACCCTCACCATTAGGAAGACCCCCAAAGAACCGTTCAGACTCATTCCTCAGGCCTTTCACCACAAGAGAACTGTGTGTGATCCAAGTGAGGCAACAAATCCTGAGCCCATTGCAAGAGACTGCAAAGCATCCCCTGCTGCAGGAGAGGTACCTGGCATCTCCTGAATGTATATTAATATCTTGTGGGACCCTCACCACTAAGAAGACCAGAAAAGACCCATGGGACATAACCAGGTTACATGGAGTGATGATACTTTTTCTGTTAATCACTCTCTGTCTTTCTATTAATCTCTCTTTCTTCTGCCTTCTCCCCCCAGCCTTTTCCTATATCTTTTTATCTCTCTCTCTCTCCCTTATGTTTACTGTTAAATAAAATCTATACCATTGACATTGTCATATAGTCTTGTTTGCACCTTAATTTTGGCAGAGGCATTTCTAATAATTTTAATAACCAGATCAACAACAAGGAAGAACAGATCAGCACCTCCCTCTCCATTTATCGTTTTCAGAAAGCTGTACAGAACCATGAGGTTTCCACTTTCACCCTCCTTCTTTCCAAACTAGTCAAACCCAAAGTCCTCAGCCCAACCTCAAAGGACACTCCTTCTAGCTCTTTCACTAACTCTGTTGTCCTCTGGATGTGTTCAAGTGCTTTAACAGATATTTTAAATTGTGAGGTCCCAGCACACAGTATTTAGGATGAAGCCACATCAACACTAGATATGTCAGCTTTTAAAACTCTAGTGCAATACATTAAATACTTCAACTAATCCCCAAATGTGTTGAGTTGCTCCTACTCCATTATGTTATGAGTAATCCTAGTCCTGACCTATATTGTCTTGGTTTTAAGACAATTGTACTATTTAAGTTTGAAATCAAGAGACTCAGCAAAATATAGAAAAAAAGAACAATAGCTCTTTATTAACTATGTATATATTTTATGAATATGAATATATTCACATAAAAGCAACAGCTCGAGAACAACAGGAACTCACACTCAGAGGACACTCTCCCATTAGCGCAGTTCTGACCCTTGCTGACAGGAGGCATCAGCATGGCCTTGGGAGACAAGGGGGAGCTGTGACCCAGTGAGAGGTCCTGTGGCCGCAACAATGGAGGCCACGGCAATTGCGGAGTCAACCAAGGTCCAGGGAGGGGAAAACAAGCTCTTTTGTGGATGATGTCTACCCAAGCATTAGGGGCAGGTTTCCAGCAGCGCTGGCAGTCCACAGGAAAGCAATACAGGCTCAGGGCATAGCGTAGGGGCAATGCACGGATACCAGACAGCAGCACACACTAGACCAGGGTTGAGAGCAAGCCAGAACCTCCTAGGGGTCACTGTAAGACCACATGAGAGGGCAGCTGACCAGCAGAGCCCAGCATAGGGCCATGTGATAAAGAGGACAGAGATGGGAAGTGTGCAGGGGCAAAGCAGGACCCAGCTCAGCTTCACCAGGTCTGTTGTACCGCCAGGAACAGCCAACCTAAGAGAGAGGTGGAGTCTCTCTTGTGCACGCTTTTTGTATTCCCCATTTTTCCACCAAGATTTTTCCCCTGGGGATTGGCGCGGCCATGCGTGGTGGTGCTGTGCAGTCATAGCACACTGTGGGCATGTCCACCCTAATTGACAATGGTGCTGGAGGCTGGCAAGCCCAGTCTCACTCACCCTTTGCACCTTTCCACCCACATCCATCCTCTTTGCACAGTGCCTGAATTCAGAGACATGGGGTGTGATTTGGACGGAGAAAAAATTCCATCATAATTTAAATCCTCAATATATATCTACTGTGAGGTGGCAATAAGTACCTGAGCACCTGCCAGCTGAAGATCTTTACTTCACCATGATGCATAGTGTCTATCCGAACTTTCAAAACCAGGAAGGTTTGTTACTGGTTTTTGGGTTATTTTTATTCCCCTTTTGTATTCTGGTCTGCTTATACAGCTCTTCAGTCTGCTATATATTCAAGAAAGGCTATTTTTTTACATTGTTTCACTTTTTTTTTTTTACTTTTTCTTCGGGACACAAGAATAGATCATGAAAAAAAGATTATGTCTTTATATCTGTATAGCACTTGGCACTAAGGAAATTTTCAGGGAACAGAGCAGTGTATTGCAATTAATGCAGCTATTCCTGCTACTTAACCACTGTGTGCACATTAAATCCTTTGTTTGTCTCCCTCAGCTGCATCATTTCCTATATAAAATGCATAAAAATGACTGCCCTTCACAGCTAGGGGTTCAGAATCTTTTTGAGATAACCTGATAATAGGAGAAAATGAAGAAGAAAGGATTGGTTTTATTAGCAGTTATGTTGCAAACAGTTCATTATCATTCTTATGAATGAGAGATTTAAATTGTTCTTGTAGGAGTTGCACTTCCATACAGATACAAATGAAGTGCAGCTATTCTGGTCTGTGATAACTGTGTTCCTTATATCAAATGAATAGAGGAAACAAAATAAAAAGGATATGGGTGCTATTTTGGGAAAATGCTCAGTATCTCAAACATCAGATGATTACCAGAAATGCCACCTACTATAAATATTTTACTAAATAATTTTTTTTGCAAGATATTAGTAAAAGTTAGCCATGTTCTGCAAGTCTTTACTCTAATTGTTTTAATGATTGTTAATCATTAATTAGGATGAGTTTTCATTTTAAGGTTGTTATATAATTTTATTCTACACATATTTTATGTATGAATATTTTTTAAAGTAAACATTATGCTTGACTAATTTTTGCCAAGCCCCAAGTCAGACAGAATACCTAATGAAGAGAAATGTTTTTCTTAATACTGCACATTGCAAACTTCTTTATGACACAGATCATTATCACCCTAAATGCATTTAATTATGGGAGTCTCTGAAAAGAGCTTCTGTACTACAAAAGCTTGTTGAAATTTGTAAATATTTTTCATTAATCTAACTGGCAAAGATGTAGTAAAGAAAAAAAATCCACAAACAAAATTGACATATCTCCTGGGGCATTTCAAAGTGATCTTCTACTGCAGCCTTCTGCTCAAACAGCATAATTGCACAAAAATATGTTACATATTTATATATTTTGCTGGATTCTAATATCAGAAATTAAAACCCTAAAATTCAAAAAATAAAAATTGAATTACTGGAGAGCATCTATAATGCTCTGTGATAGAAGATCTTTCTTCAAGATGTTTAATGGAATTTGCTTTTTCTGTTAGCAACAGAGCATTAGCCTTTGATCTCTACCCTTAATGCTGACTTTGGGCTCTTTTTTTTTTTTTTGAAAATCATCCCTTTTCACAGCCCAGGTAGACATATACAAGCTAATTTCAGCTAGTAAACAATTTAAATGCAATAATACAGAATTCAGACTAAGACTAAACCCTTTCAGCCTCTCTGTGTGGTTAATAGGTGACTGAGATTCATTTTTTTAAAAGGAGACTGATACAGGGATCAAAGATTGAAAGGTTCTTATTCTATACTGGTAATTATTTGCCAACTCTATAAAAAAGACTCTGCAATTTTTTGTTTGCAGAATTATGATGGAAGAGGGAAAGCCTATAACTCTTAAGGGGATAGTTAGTTGATAGTCAAATATATACCAGTACTTTACATGGGCCAGGGAAGAAGCTGCTATTTGGGTTATCCTGAGTATCTCATCCACCTCTTTCTCCCCAGTAGTCTTGGGTTATGAGCGGTTGATTGTATCTCCTCTGGGTTCTTGCCAGCCTTGCTCTCCAACATGTAATGAGTTGTCAGCAAGTCTTTGCTAGCCACATCAAGACCATGTCCAGATGATGATTTACAGAACTATCATAACACGTGCTGGTTTTGAAAATCAGCCATCTCAACAGTGACAAATGAGCTTGCCACTCTTCCTGGATGAAGTATCTTCTATCAAACCTCATACTTCATTTAGTGGTCAAAGCACATTTACATCTATGTGGACCAATCTGTTGCTCCAATATATGTAATTGGCTGTCCAATTAATTCTGTGAAGAAAATAAATTTCATCATGGTTAAGTCACAAAGTAGATATTTGCTTACATTCTGTCATCTTGTCAAACACACATAATGAATACAGCCGCTCTGTCACATTTTGTCTGTGAAACTGATTGAAGCATTATACAAAACCTGAAAGATTTAACCCCCCTGACATGGCAGATATTAATGAAGGTCATCCTGGAGGTAATGTGTGAATCTGACAAGTGGTATCCAGAAAGACTTTCTTTTATTAATTATACAAGTTATAAATAGTGCAGTATATATCTTCGAATTAACATCTTACATAACATTGTATCTAAATACAGTATGTTTCACCCAATTCTCAAATATATTTTTCCCCTGTATTTAAAACACCAGATAAGTCAGAGTTGCAGGTATGATTTTCAATTAATTATAGGAAGTCTTTGCTTCAGCTTATCAAGCATGTTATGTCACGACACCACCATAAATACTTGGAGTGGATCAGAGGTTCATCAAAGAAGTTTACTGTAAATTTAAAAAATTAATAAAATCTCCATTGGAATTAAAATAGACAAATAAAACAGTTAAATTCCCTGGAAATCAGTTTCGAGTTTGGAGAAACCATATTTTACTTTTAGTCATATGAAGGATGTCATAAGCATCATATCACACAATTATGTTTTGTACACATATATACAAAAAGGACACCCACGGTCTTTTCTAGTTGCATCTGAAACTGAAATCATATTTCAGTGGCTAGATCTTAGAATAGCATCATAATCTAATCACTAAAAATCCAAAAGACATGTTTACTTTATTTTTGAATGGTAACACATCAATGAGGCGTCATGATTGAAATGATTTCAGACAGTAGAATTATTTAATAGGATATGACTAATTAACTAAATTTAAAAATAGATCTAAAATGCTTCTTTCTCTATGTTTAATTAAACTTAGTTGTAAAAATGTGAAATAATAAAAATATGAAAATCTGAAAGGAATTGTCTGGAGTAAGATCAACTGCATGAATATTGGAGAGAGACATGCTTCTGTTTTAAAATACATGACTTACAGAAAACTTCAAAATGCTGCTCTGGTTTGATTTAGGTAAGTCTCAACAATGGGATTATGCTTTCTAGTGGAAATATAAAAGCAAATGTGTCCTGGTTTTTGACAATAGGGGGTGCCAACAATGGATGAGAGATGCATAGAAAAGACAACAATTTTATTGAGTATGTGGGGTGAGTATGAATATGGATGGGTATATGAATGTGGGTGTGAATAAACTGATATGAATTTTGTATAAAAGTGGTGAACCAGAGGAAAAACTAACAAAAATAATAATCAATGTCTTTGAAAACATAAACGTCCCTTTTTCCCTTGTGGGCCCCCTGGCAGTTTTGATGTGCTGGGAGTGCAGGAGCTGCAGGGACGCTGAGGCAGTGAGGCAGTAGGTGGCACTCGGGGAGCACAGGGGTCGCAGGGGTTGCAGTTGCTCCCTTCTGCGCGTCGGTGGCAACAGGACCCGGGGGGAAGCAGGACACCATGTGAGGACAAGATGGTGGTCCCGGAGCACGGGGGAAATCCCCACAGAACAAGGTGGCTCTGCAGCACCCAATCCAAGGGCTGAGAGGGACGGGGGACACCCAAAACACGGGGAGGGGGGCCCAGAGACATAAACACAAGAATTCAGAGCCCCAGTGCAGAGTCCACAGTGAGCCAAGTTGGCATTGGCATCTGTGGAGTCCTCCTGGAGGAGTCTCAGGGGCTGGAAGCAGTGAGTGGATGGATTTGGATGTTGGCAGGAGCAGGCAGGAGTGGCGGGGGTCATGCTGGAGTTGCCAGCGAACAGTACTGAGGGGAGCGCTCTATCCCTTGCCACCCACTGGCCACACACACAAAAAGGGAAGAGGTGCGTCCCGGGGTCACTTCTAAAGTCTCTGCTTTTATCCCCAAGGTTCTGCGAGGGACTGGGCAATCCCTGCCCCTTTTCCCAGGTGCCTCTCAAGCAGAAAGCCTGATGGGAGACTGAGTTAAAAAGAGGATACAAAAGGGCGTCCCCTCCCTGGCCCAGCCTCTGGCCTGGAGGGCTCCACAGAGGAGAGGGAACATGACTTTTTGCAGTTTCTGGCCGTGGAATGGGGCTCTTGATGCCCTGCCCCCAAAAATCCCCTGGCCCCCAAGCCTGGCTGGGGGCCCAAACTGGGATGTCCTGTCCCCGTCCTCGGCTCAGGGCTTAACATCGACCCCTCACTGGTCCGAGGAGAAACAAAAGGGAAAAAAGAGTTATTTTTCCTGTTCCCCTCTGCGGCCCTCCCCCAACCCATCACAACTTGCGGTAACTGATACATTCTCTTCTTAGTTTAGCTAGCATGATCAAGGAAGTTTTATTTTAATTAACTCAAGATTCAGAAAGATTTGAGGATTTTCAGCATTAGACTACCTCCCTGTTCCTGTAGAAACAGCATCTTTTATTATGTTCATTCTGTAAGAAGGAATACGGTTTTATGCTCATAGGATTTTCTTCTTTGATTATCATGAGTATTAGTGTATTCTTTAAAATTATATGACACTTTCACATTCAGAGACATGTTGAAAGTAGGCAAGAAAATTAAGGTACTTCACTGCTTGTATGGATGGTTATACTGCAACAATTACATACTAATAATGCTAATTTTGTATTACAGTAACACCTGGAGGCTCTTTATGAAATTAGTGCCTTACTGTGCTAAACATGGTGCTCATACATAAAAAATGGTTCTACCCCTTAGCAGCCTGCAGTCTCAACCCATAAGACTGACCCAGGCTAGGAAAAATCAAGAATTAATTCATCAAATTTCACAGGTAGAAAACTGTAACACAGAGGTTTAGGTCTGTCAGATTTGGTTTGTTTAGATATTTTTTTCCTGAGGAAATTTTGCTTCTGTGATATGTGTATAAGTTTAAACTGAGATAGCTTAACCAATAACCAGTATGAAATATTTCTGAATAGCCACAATAAAACAACTTAGTTTCTTCAGCTTAGCAGAAATCATCTGTGAAGATGTTGACCTAAAGTCAAATAAGCCACTCTTACTCCTAAAGCCTATGATCCACATGATCTTTTGCATTTAATTAAAATCCAGTTTAATGATACAATTCCCAGTAATGCATGCCTTAACTTAAAAGCATTCTCATAAATAATCTGTGACTTTGACCTGGGAACGCCTGTTCTTGGGCTTATTCTTTTGGTCAGAAGACTTATTTTTCTTTTCCCACTTCAATACCAAGATAACTTTTTTTGAATTTAAATCCAAATCTCTTAATCAACTGAAACAAAGTGTCAGACTGCCCAATGCACTCGTCTGTTCACTACTTAGCATCTCCTGTGGCATCTTTCTAGACTCTCATGTGAACAGTCAGTTAATTTATTTCAGCTTTCTATTAACTTCAGGAGTGAAATCAATAGGGTGTATTTCAGGGGAACTGTTGACACAGTAAATGTTCATGGAACTTCAGCACAAGTAAGGTGGTGTTCAGAATCTGATGTAAAACAGAACTGAGCACAACTTACAGCTTCTCTCTAGAGAGGATTGCAAATATTTTATTTTAATGCTTTTTCTTCAATCCAGGCAGGAATAACAACCCCCCAGACCTAACCAGTCAACAACTAACCAATCAAAAAAAACCCATCACCAACAAAATACTTCTGAGGGATCAGAAATAGTCAATAAACTGTGTGCATTTGTTTGATTTTATGACATATTAAGTTGTACAATTGAAATTGTTTCTCTCTTTAAATAATCAACCACTAGCCCCATTGAGAGATGTTAGAAGCACTGGGGCAACTCTTCAGACACTACAGTCCCAGAGGCAGTGGACCAAAAATGCTTTTAAAATGGCATTAATGTAAAATGGATTTGATGTTTAGCCAAGGCAGAAATGACCAACTTTCTCAAGTGGAAGTTGACAAACATAGTTAAAATCAAGGACTGCATCAAAATATTTTACTTGTACATAATCTGAGTTTGGTGGCAGACAAAAAAATACTAAAGGGAGGATTCTAATGCTGCCGAAAAAATACTAATTATCTTGACAATAATATATAACATGTTGAACTTGCACCAGCTATTAATTATAAATCTGACATTTGTTTTGAGGGTTATATTGTATGATATATGGCAAAGATTTTGTAAGTGACTACTGCTTTTACATGCCTTCAAAAGAAGGGCCTTTCTTTACTTTGTCTCTCTTCAGGTTATTCTCTGATACTCTCAAGAGATATCCCCTTCAATAAGCATATATTATTAATATCTATGTTGGTATGTGTAATCAAAAAATGGAAACTTACAGTTTCACAACTTACAGTACACAAAGTTGTCATTCCCTCAGTCAGAGGGATTTCAAAGTTTAGATCTAGCCGTCTGAGGTTCAGACTTTGAATATGACCTCAACAGTACTTGATTTCACTAATAACTCTGTTGTTGGTGTTTAAGGAAGAACATCTCAAATTTTCTTACAGTGTCTATAGATGTCATCAATAACTGCACATGAGCGAAACTGCAGATATATTAATTTTTTTAATGAAATTAATTTATAATTTGAACAAAAATACTAGACAGTTATTTATTGTAGATCTGTCCATACTTTAAAAATGTGATACATACACTTTTATAAGAAGATTGAATATGGGAGAGGTTCAGAGTCCAAAGAGATTTTGTTAAATCACCAAAAAGGAAGCTGATCAGATTTTAATAAGCTAACCCTAGAATGGTTCAAGGTTTTTTTATTATATACAATTACCATTTGGTCCTTCTCCCGGTATCTGTTGCTTTGCCCATCTCTGGATCTAGTTTCTCCTGGTCTTTTCAGCTTTTTCTCTATTTGTACTACCCGAGGCTTATCTCTCCCTTCTTTCTTATTTTTTTTCCTCTCAAAAGGAAAAATTTGTTCCCAGACGGCTAAAAAGAGAGTAAGGGAAAGAAATATTTTTTTGGGAGTATTTATTATCTCCATGTTTCTTTTACTTGTCTCTCGATATGCCTCTTTTCCAGCATTTTCTTTGTCTTCCCTTTCAAGTTTTTGTACTTTACATTATTGTTTTCATAGCCTTCATGATTTTTCTCTTACATGTTCTGTATCTCTATGCATTACTCCTGTATTTAGGGAACTCTTTAACATCTCTTTCAGGAAGAATTCCAGTTATAAGAAGTACCTGTGGGTTGTGTCTGAATGTTTGAATGGTTATGTTGTGGTCAACTTAGAGAAGGTATTCTAAGAAAGGAAGATTCTGTGCTGGCTGATGTTTTATGATGGTTATAAATAACCATGTGTCATCCAAATGTCTGAACTGTGCAATTGTCTGTTCAGGCAAAATGCACATAGATTTTAGGAGGGTTTCAAAGAAGTCTTAATTGGATGATACTATTAACAATACTTACTGGATTACAAGCAAGTTCTGTCTTCTTTTTTAGAAAAATAAAAGACAATTCACAGACAATAAAATTTATCCAAAAATGTAAACTCTTTCTTAGAAGGCCTATTTGAAGCTGGTAATGGATAGAATCATGCTTTCTTTCCAAGAAAAGTTCTAAAAATTACAAGAGTCACTTTGAAGCATTTTTGGGGGGAAAATTGCCGTTTACTCAAGAGTCGGACTTGGTTCTTTTCTGTGATTCTGTGATATCCCAGTGAGATTTTGGGGCTGTGTGCATGTGTATGGAGGGCAGTGATATACTTTCTCTCTTGTCTATTTCAGCAAGGAAGTACAGGTAGAGGGTAGAGGGTAAAGCAACAAATGTACATCTGCCCCCTCAATAACACTTTCTTTACTTTAAGACCAGTGTATGTACAACACTACTGAAGAGTATGTTAACACCTTATCTCTCTGCTAAGCTCATCCAGAGTGTTCTATGAAGTGCACTCAACAAGAAAGAACCATGAAGATAACAATGAAGTGCTTCCACCCTTTAAGTTCTGCAAATCTCTTGCCATGGAACTGTTGTAAACTGCAAAAAGAAATCCCCTGTCCCTTCTCTTTTTTTTTTCTTTTTCTTTTTTTTTCAGGATATTTTAATCTCCCGGCGGCGGGGGGGAAGTATAGTTTTATATCTGGACCCATTGTGAAATACTTTATTGAATGTAAAATTAAAGGTTTCTGTGTTGGTTAGTTCAGAAAACTATACATCTCTACTTTATAAAAAAAAATAGTGTGAACACAATTATTTAAAGATGTTTATTGTTTCTAAAATGCCCTGTAATTATTTCTTTGCAAACATATATCACAGTATCACAGTATTAACAAGGTTGGAAGAAACCTTTGAGATCATCAAGTCCAACCCATAAATCAACACCAACCCACCATCTAATCCATGACACTAAGTGCCTCATCNCTATCAAGAAATACTGTTAATATATTCTGCTGCATTGTGCTGGGTAACAAATATTATTGGAAAATTATTTACTTTTAACAATGTAAAATAATGAGATTCTCATTAGAGGGAGAGCATTAATTGAGATGTAAGTAAAAAATGTTAAAAATAATGGAAAGGTTAGAATATACAACTGAATATCCAGCAGAGGGAGCTTCTCACCTCTGAAATGTTTCATTTTATCAGAGTAAATTTAACTTCAATGTGGCTGTTGAGATGCCATCCAAAACTAAAGATAAAAATTANATGACATGATGCCAGGTGTAGAATGAAGGGCAGCATTGCTGCTTGATCTTGGCAGCCACCTATAGAATAATGTGCAACTCAATAGCACATTAATATTTTCAAAGACTATGATTTCCATTTCTTATCATAGCAAAAAGGAACCCCAAAACACAAAAACGTAAAACAAAGGAAGAAAAAGTGCAGAAAGAGTATTAGTTAATTTATCAACTACCTGAAATGCTAAGTGGAGCAAAGCTAAACTTTGAAAACATAAATCACATTTGTCATAATTAAGTAAATCTCTGCAAACATTTGCCTTCCTTTAAGCTTCAATTTTAATTTAAAAAATGTTACTAGTGGTGATCATCTCTTGAAAGATGATGTAGGGCAAGATTTGAAAGTATGTTTTGCAGTGATCTGAATATTTGTACTTGAGATATTGTAGCACAGGTGACAGAAAAGTGACATAGAGCAGAAAGCAACAATATTACCCATATTCTCTATCAAAACTGTCATCATTTGGCACTGGCGATTGTACTGTACTTTCATGGGGGACATCTGGCAGCTGCTGTTCATAACACAACTCTTGCTGAAAAGATTGATACCAACCTTCATTTAAATAAAATAATATTCTTTCTGAAAAATGGTTGGAACATACTTAATCACAAAGGGGGAAAATTCTGTATGTCATGCTCGTGATACTGAAAAATGGGCCGTGCTGTGCAAAAACTATATGAATGTTCTTTATCTTGATTTTTTTTTTCCAGTGAAATCTGATATAGGAGCTAGTGTTGCATATCAGGTTGCAATCACACTTTTAAGCATTAACTACCCTGTGGTCCAAAAGAATTTCAGGGCTTTGTTACATTGTTTCTATGAAATAAAGTTGCCTGCAAATTAAATTAAGTGGAAAATAAAGCAAGTGAGGCAGTAAGCAAAGTGTTCCATATTATCTTCTCTATCAAGAAATACTGTTAATATATTCTGCTGCATTGTGCTGGGTAACAAATATTATTGGAAAATTATTTACTTTTAACAATGTAAAATAATGAGATTCTCATTAGAGGGAGAGCATTAATTGAGATGTAAGTAAAAAATGTTAAAAATAATGGAAAGGTTAGAATATACAACTGAATATCCAGCAGAGGGAGCTTCTCACCTCTGAAATGTTTCATTTTATCAGAGTAAATTTAACTTCAATGTGGCTGTTGAGATGCCATCCAAAACTAAAGATAAAAATTACAGCAAAGGTTGCATCAAAGCATATAAGACAGTAACATGAGCAAAAACTCTCAGCTGCCTTTAGAAGTGTCTCTTACCTCTTATTCTTCTCTTAGTGGCACAGCCAATGATGCAAAAATGAGAATATTTGTCTAGGAAATACTAGACAAAAATAGATATTATTATAGTTTTCCCTCTTTTGTGTGGCTGTGAAATTTTTTTGGTTTGTGTGTTTTGTGGTTTTTATTGCTGTTTAATATCTAGATTTGTACATTCAAAAGTTAAGCAGCAATTATTATTGATATCTGCAGAATTTACTACCAGAGAGCACCAAGTCATATTTTTTTTTAAATTACAGGAAGATATAATGAATACTGAGTTTAATGTAAGGTTTTCAGACACTCTATATGGGATTAATTAGCCTTGATTTCTGGTGAGGAGATATTAGAGACTATATAAATTAATTTTTTATGAAATATGAGTATAATTTGAAATTAATGTTTGTGAGGAAAACTTGAGACAGCTTGAGAACAGGCTAATACATCCTCATTTCTACTGTAGAATGGTATATGAACTAGCCTTTAATTTTGAAGAAGGATAATATTTACCCTGTTATATACAGCATATTTGTCCAGAAAGCTTAAACAGTGGTGAAAGAGAAATAAATGATTTTGGGAGGATAGGCTTTGTACGTCCAGGGAAGGCAGTCACTGCACCTTCATATTTATATTCTAGGGGCATATTCAATCATTTCCTCTGCAGTAGTTTGGATTCAGCTTCTGATTCTTCAAAAGATAGCTAAGACTCAGTCTGTGTTAACAGAATTCCACCTAGGTAGGCATAAGGCTGAAGTCTTTAGTATCAAGTGTCTGTGTCAGTCAGACCTATATACTGGTAGTATTAAAGACCTCTTAAACAATAACAGAATTCATTAGGAGCAACAAGAACTCAGTGGACTGTGATCTGTGAAAAGTAAAGTTGCAGTTTGAATTCAGTCATGGTTGAACGAAAAAGCAGTCAAAATAAATATGGATTATTTTGCTGGTGTAAGTGATTTGCATTATTATTACACAATTGTCTATGAAATCTGGTACTTTTAGGAGAGCACGATATATAATTCAAGATCTAATTGCAATAAATGTTGAATACCTTAGGATTTCTGCATATTAGAGCCAAGCTTTCACTCTGTTCTACTCACAAAGATAGAAATTACAGGACAGATGTTGAGACCTTTATTGGGAAACTGGAAAGAGGCAGAGGCTATTAGCTTGGATGTAGCATGCCTTTGAATCTTCTGAAAGAGTGCAGTTCAGATTAACTAAGTGTCTTTCAGACTGTGCCTATTAGCATAGATGTGTCCAAATCCATTTCTGGCTTTTAAGCCATTTATTTCATATTTAATGACTGGAAGTCCAGAGAATGGTAGGCATATCCTATTTGATGATGAGATGACTTATGAATCATTTAAGTAAATAATGACAAATTATCTCTGACTTCACCCCCCTCCCTCAAGTTTCTTGTGAACACATTCATACTTTTGCAAACACAGTGTGTTTTCACACGAGAGTAAAAAACTTAATAAAGACTTTAAAATGCATTAAAAATTTAGTTTTTCTTTAGGATTCCATTTCATGAACATGCTTCT
>VYZS01102731.1:1073-18027 GCA_013400695.1 Neodrepanis coruscans
AAGTTAACATAGCTTGTAAGATTTGATTATAACTTAGTTTTGGATTATAAAATATATAGATAAGTAAGAGTTATTTAAGTAAGTTATTAAGTTATGTTAATATTCTAATAGAAGATGTAATAAGAAAGCGCTTTTAATTAAGAGAGAGGGGGAGGATGTTGGATACCGTGAGAGAAGGCCGTGAGACAGAAACAGAATGTGTCCAGCAGGCATATCTCAAACCTGGACTGTAGATAACGGCCTCTCCACAAGGACATGAGAAGAAACTTAAAGTAAACAGGTTTTGCTGGTAAAAACAGCACTAGAAGTTACTATAGCGATGAGGTCTTAGTATTGGCCAGCTTCACGGCTATAGCCAACTAAAGGGTGACATCATCTGTAAACAATTAGGCACTTTGCTGTGAGACCTGTTAGTGTGTAGACACGTGTAGAACTGGTAGTTTGTAGATGTAGCTGAAAGTAGAGATACTGTACTGCATGCATGTACATAGGATACAGATAATAAAGGGATTTGACTTTGCATTATACTGGTGTGCCTGCATTCCTCTGGACCCCGTGCAAATGCCGAAAACCTCAGCAGCTGCAGAATGTCTTTTGGCTTTCTTCTTCATGGGAAATTTACAGTCCCTAATACCCTCCCTCCTGCTGTCTCACCAGGGCCTTTCTGATAAACTTGTGGTCTTCATCTGTCTTTAACCTGCTCCTGTCCTTTCTTTCATTTTCTTAGGAATCAGTCCTAACCTTTTAGTCCTTTCCCTACTTGCTCAATAAGTATATTCAATCTGCTTAAAGGTGGGCATCTGTAGATTAATCAGCTTATCCTAAATGTTCATTGTGATAAATTAATTTTGATGTTTTTAGAACTCTGAATACTGTCTTCAAAACAGTTCTGATCTATACCCTCTGTCTCTTCACATTTTTCACTATCTTTATCTTTATGTCAACTTCGCTCATCTTCCACTGTTGCAGTCTGCAGAAGTCACTGGCCATGCTCAGCTCAGAAGCATTATATTGTATTACAAGCATTTTTACATAAATATTGTAAGCAATATGGTGTCCTAGAACACAGGATTCATTTCAAATCTTTTTACACTTCTGTTGTGAAACTAATTTCAACCAGCCCCCCAGTCACCCTCTTGATTTTACTAGAAGCCGCTTTCTAAGAGGGGAAAAAGTTACCTCACTAAACTGATGTTATTATACCTAATTAAGACAGACATTTCTTAAAAACTTATGAATAAAGAAGATGAATATAATTACTTTATATTGTGTTGCAACTCTGGAGTCAATATCCAGAGTTCCAGTTCTAAAGTTCTCGCATTTAGATTATTTAATCCAAAATTAATGTTACCACTTTTTTGATTCCAGATTTTAAAACCTGCTGCTTGCTAAGGCTGTGATTACAAGAAGAAAGCCAAACCAACAACCATCTCCTCTATCCTGTTTTTTTTCTCCTTTCATTCATGTTTTTATAAGGTTAATTTCCTGCAACTTCATCAGTCCGTGTCATTCAAAGTGTGCTGTGCACATAAGCACCAGCAGTGTGGCAGGCTAGAATGCTCATATTTCCTACAGCTTACTGGAAACTTGGGCCTCTAGAATTGGCAGTCTCAGCTACATGAATAAATGAGATTTCTTTTGCTGAGTTAAAGAGGTCTTATTTACAGGGTCTTAGAGGTTATGATGTTTGTTGTTTACCATGTTGTTTACATGTTACACTACTACAGTAGTGCAGTAAAAAATCAGCCCTCCTAATCCATGTATAGTAAATAATCACGGAGGATGTTTTCTATTTTCTTCTCTTCTTCTACTTCTTCTTGGGGCATCATGAGATGACCAATATGATCAAAAGTGAAGCCTTTATTTTTGAGCATCAGACATATTTTTATACTATTTCTAACTTGCTTACAGCCTCTAATTCTATTANATGCCTATGATTTCTGTTTGGAAAAGCAAATATATTTTCTACAGGTAATGTCTATAAATGCAACAGTGCACAAACAGAGGCAGTTCAGAGCCCTGGGCAGCTTCTGTTCCACTTGAACGGTACATGGATTTTGTCCTGGTCCTGTCATGTTCTTATCTTCTCTCTGGTTTTGTTAGCAAATCATACACTACTTTCCCACAATAGTTCAGTTTGTTGGGGAATTTTCAGAGTTATAGGATTTTTGGAGGGCAATAAGCCCCCTTGCACAACTCAGCTTTTGATGGGAGAGCAAGGCCTACAGCCTGGCTTGTTCTCATGGGAAAAGAATACAGAGATATGCTAAGACAATTTGACCTGGCTGTTCTCATGAGAAAGCATGCAAGGAAACATGGTTTGACCTTGGTGTAAGCAGGAGAAACTTAAACAAAGAAGAAAACAAGCCAAACACAACCTGTATTGCTGTAAAAGAGATGTAACCAATTAGAGTCTGTAGAAGTGTGCTCATAAGTTTAATAACCAAAAAAATGAGCTTTGCATGCACATTCATGTAAGTAGAAAATAAATTGAAGTATACACTGAAAATAAACAAAGCTTGCTTATCAATCATATTGGTTGTGCATGTCTTCCCTTGCCGTCGCACCTGGTAAGAAAGAAAACTGCATAGGAACAATCTTTACTTGTCCACCAAGGAGACTTTTAAGAAAAGGTCCATGAAAATTTGAAAGCAGTATCATATTTAGCACTCCAGGCTTAAAAACAGGGCAATTTAATTGAGATTATTCACAGAAGATATATATCCCTAGAAGCAGAAACTCTAATAGCACCTGTTTTCTACACTTTATAATATATTGAATATATTGAATATATTGAATTCAGAAAATCAAAGAGACCTATGAAATGACAGTTCGATTTGCAAAGCTCCTTTGCTGATCTGGTGGAACATTGAAGCTTGTAGAGGAAAAAGATGGAGTACATGATGGTTGAGCCAATATAAAAGTTGCAGATACAGTGAAAAAACACAAAAATTTCCTCTTGCTGTAGAAACAAGACACTTGCCCTGGAAAATGAACATATTAGTCATTCCTGGAGTAATGCTGGGAAGATTTTTAGTGAATTGTTTTGACAACTGTTTTTGTTGATGGAAAATCCAGTTTTTGGTAGATCAAAATCTAGATGGAGCTCTGCATAAACAGATATAATTGCAATAAATCTTTTTCATCTCTCCTCTGACTAGAGGCTAATCTATAATTCTGAATCAGTCTCCCAAGTTACTGATAATTCTACAGGCAATGTTAAATTTTTACAGAAAAAATTGTTGAAAATTAAAATAATGTTTGATACCTTTCTATCAGGTTACAACTACAAACCAGACTGCTGATCTTCTGAATTGTACTGTTTCAGTAATGTTTAAGAATATTGCTGGGTTGGTAGTTGGTTCAACCTTTACCTTTGTCAGCATCACAACTCTCATATTTGTTTCTTAATTACTTGTTCATCTACCTTTCAGTTTGGAAACTATGAAAAGTGGTGATAATTTCGATTAAATAAATTCATTCTGGTTTGGATGGATTCATGCACATTTTACTTTAAAGACATGAGGCAAAATGATTTGTTGTCATTTGTTGTGAAAGTATGAATGCTGCATTTGTGCTGCTCTTAGAAGGTTTATCTGAAGTCTCTCATGCCCAATGTTTAATAGCAGCTGACTTCAACTGCATGACTTTTTAAACTCACATAAGCAATTCTAAAGTTTTATTCCTCACTATTTTCCTTTTGATCAAAACCAAGGAGAACAGATTGACTTCTGAAAGATTCAAGATTGAAACTATTTCAAAATTCTGCCTTTTTCACTTGAAAATTATTGATTGATTGATAATAGGATCATATAGGAGAGAAAATGGGTTAGTCTTTTACTGATGTGCAGAATAACAATAGACAAAATAAGTTAAATAAAATTAGGTTTTACTCAGCTGGCATTTTAAGTTGAATCTAATCGATAGAACTGGCAATTCCATTCAAGATTTTCTGTTAACCTCACATAGAACTTCTTTAATCAGCAAGCAGTTTAGATGTCATTTTTTATAGATAAGGAATGAAAAGTTTGAAGCCCATTCAAAAGATTTTAGTTGATTGCTTTAAAAAAATTGCCTTTGTTCTCTGTGACTTAAAATCTCCTCTCAGTAATGTTCTTTAGATGATGCTGGAATCAGCTCTACCACTTTATTAAAGTGTGCTTTGTTTTAGAAATATATTTAGAAATATTGTTTTAGAATTAGAAATATTAATTCTGTGAGAAAATTTTATGTAAAAAGACAAAACACAGAGTAGTCAGAAAGGGTATAGAATGGATGTTTACAACTTATAGTCCAGGATACAAGTAATTTTTTTGACTCTCTGACCCTAGACCTGTCAAAATATACAAGGTAGCTCCATTTTATCACCTTGTAGTTGGCTTTACCATCTTGATGAGCAAGGGCTCATTCTCTTCAATTTATATATCAGCAAAATTTGTAATGTGATGTGACCTCATAAAACTTGTCTCTATAGGGAAGCAGGGCTTTGAGTACTGTCACAATTCTGTCGTCTCACAGTTTTAGTATGGCTATTTAATAAGGTCATATGTTCAAGACAATATGCCTTGTTTCTCTCACCTGGGAAATTAACTTATACACAGGTATGGGGGTACATGGTCTGGGCATCCCTCTGCATAGTACTCTGTGATGGGGAGAATAATCTACTGAAGCTTTTTCAACTTTCCATCTGAGAAATTAAACTCAAACTAATGCTTCTTATTCACTTTGGCACTTGGAATCTATTAGCCTGCTATGTAAAAAAAAAAGTAAACTGTCTTATTTTCCAAAGAATAATCTAGATCTAATCAGGTTGCTTGAAAGGGAATAGCTAGAAAGTTGCCATAGTGAATTTAGCAAGCCAACAGACCTGCAACATGAAGAAATGGAAACAGCTGGAAAACAAGTCAATTGGAGAATAAACTCTTACTTCCCAATATCTTAATATAAATATCTTCATATTAAATTGTCTTAACACAGAAAATTTTTTGCTAACTGTTAGCTGTACTGAAACAGAAATAAAATGTTTGAAGTAAGAATCCTTACTGCTCACACATCAAATTAAGTCTAATGTCTAAAGTCTGATGTTGATTGTTTATTTCTGGACTCTACACCAAGGATAACATTTAAGAACATGAATTTATCACAAACTCTACTTCACTCTTAAATGCTAAACACTAAATTATTTGCCTGCTAGAAAATGAAGCAGCAGGATGAATTAGCCCATGTTAGTGACTAGACCCCTACTAACAGAAATATTCCTTAGTTAAACATTGTAATCTTTATCATTAATTTACTGACTGCAAAAGCAAAGCGCACATAAAGTGCACATAAAGCGGCACATTCCTAGTCCCTGGGACTAGGAATTATTTACAAAACTGCAATGGATAAATGTCTCTGGTAAGACCATATTTTCCTGACACCAAAGTTTCCCTTTAACTTCAGTTGCGTTTTAAATCCCCTCATCCTCAGGTCCCACATAGGGAGTAAATTGGCTCTGGTTGATCTTTACTGCTTCAGAAACACGAGCCAGCTTGTTAAGTGTGTTCAGTACCTCTATACTACATTTCTGCCTACCCTTAAGTGAGTCAGAAAAAGCTATTTAGATTTTTCCCTTCAGAATTGACTCTTGTAAATGTTGTCAGTATTTTGGTTGCTTGTTTTTCTTTCACTTCCAACAGCCAGGGCCCAAGATAACAACTGCTCCTGAAAGAGAAGTTGGAAAAAACTCATAATGGAATAAAGGAAAGAACCAAAAGAAAATAATACTTGTTACCCATTTTTCACTGATTTCTTTCTGCTATCATGGACAATATCAGAGAACACCTCAGTTTGTGAAGTTTCTTAAACTTCAGCTTCCTGTTTCCCTTTCTCTGTTGACAGTGATATTCCTCGTTCCCAAACCTTGGCTTTATCTTTCTGCTCTCTCCAGACAAATTATGACTATTTCCTCTCTTTTCTCCATCTGAAAATTACCTACAAAATCCCATTCATGCCTTTGGAGAGCATAGGCTCACCATTTTTTCCCATTTTTCTATCTAGAGAGAGAGAGACTTTCAAGTCCTTACAAGTGACTTTTCTGCCTCTCACAAAATCTGTGTTCTCTATATAAAGGCGCTCTCTATAATCCTGATTATAACATTTACTGCTCCTCTTGTTTGCTGGCATTTCATAGAAAATATTTGTTCCAAGAACTAATGTTAGTCTAAAACATGAGAAAGTTCACATGTGCTTAGGCACTAATCTTGTGCATCATTAGACAGAAAACCGATGGTCCTATACTCTAAACAGAACTGCCCTACAGACTCCCTCTCAAGTAGCTGACAGAAAAAGAGGCACTTTCTTTAGGATTTGAGTTACCACACAAAGGTGTCTGTTTCATTGCACTAGCAATAGGAATACAGTAATTAGTCATTTTGTTTAGGTGTCAAAGTGAGATGGAATGCTCATGACATATTAATGTATGTCAAATAATTACATTATTGCACTGAGATAATCAGTTTATTCTGTTAAAATAGTCTTAATATTATTGAGATCATATCTGATACTAATACAGTATGAACTCCATTACAAGCTAAAAAGGGAGATATTTTCCTAGGGAAGCATAAAAATACAGAATTTGCAATATTAGCAAGCTCATAGTTTGAAGGAGGCATATTCCCAGTTGTTCAAAGCAACAAGTGAAGTTAGAGTTTCCCACAGTGAAGTAAATGATATCTGAACTATCCATATGTCATGTTCGATTTTTTTCCCCATTAAAATAATTGTGAAAATATTGCTTACAGACATTCTAAATATCCCCTGGAAACAACAGTGTAGCAAATGAGACAGAGGCAGAAAGGGCAGGCTAAGTATATGGAGAAGGTAGCCAGAAGATGAACTCCTACCAAACAAAGAAAATACATGACTAAATTAATTTTTTTTTCAATTTTTAAACTCTTTCCTCGCTTTACCTAAGATTTAATTATTGCTACTAAGTCAAACAGCTCTGAAAATAGCACACTTCAACAGATACCAGCAAATGCTCTTCATACAATTAGGCAACTTTTCCAGGAGATATTTGAGTGAATGACTTAGGAGTAAAATGATGCACGAGACCGCAGAAGACAGAGGGAAGATTAAGAACATGTCTGTGTATAGCATAATTTATTGGTTCTGAATTCTATACTATGCTTTCAACCTGTTTTTAGTCCTCTGTTGCTTTTTTTCTGACTTTGCTGTCTACTAAGAAATTCCCTGAAGAAGGACTGAGTGTTTTTCATTTATACTACGTAAGGACTGTCAGTCCCAACTTTCATCTTAGAATATCTTGAAATAGGGGAAGACATCAACAGGCTCTTCAGTGACTTACAATGTTGAGTTTTGCACCGTCCACAGAATATTTAGAGGCTTGGGAGACCTTTAAAGTTTTGGAAAAAAAGTTTCATTTCTTGTCGGAGAATTTTCAGAGTTATAGGATTTTTGGAGGGCAATAAGCCCCTTGCACAACTCAGCTTTAGATGAGAGAGCAGGGCCTACAGCCTATTCTGTTCTCATGAGAAAGCTTGCAAGGAAACATAGTTTGACTTCGGTGTAAGCAGGAGAAACTTAAACAAAGAACACAAGCCAAACACAGCCTGTATTGCTGTAAGAGAGATGTAACCAATTAGAGTCTGTAGAAGTGTGCTCATAAGTTTAATAACCAATAAAATGAGCTTTGCATGCATATTCATGTAAGTGGATTATAAATTGGAGTGTATACTGAAAATAAACGAAGCCTGCTTATCAATCATATTGATTGTGCGAGTTTCCCTCGCCGCCGCAATTTCTCAGTTTGAAACACCATGATTTAATTCAGATTTTGTTGGGCTATTGCCGTTTTGTCGTGGTTTTAGCACAAAATTAGCGATTTTGACAAGAGATGTTTGAGAGAAGTCACACACACACCCAAAAAGAAAGAAAACACACAAATATCACAGTTTATTTCACACACTNGCCACGTGGCTGCCGCTGCCGGGCCATCACCGCTGCCAGCGCCGCCGCCCGCGGCTCGACCCGACCCCACCGCGCTCCGGCGCATGGGTGCCGGTGCCATCATCGGAGCCCCCACGCCGTCGCCGCCCCCACAGGACAAGCGTGGCTCCACCGTCCGCCCAGCGGGCACCGGGAGGAGGGGAGGGAAGGCGGGGATCCGCCGCCCTCCAAGGTGCGGGCCCCTCTCCCGGGGCGAACCCATCTCAGGGCGCCCGGCTCCTCCGAGGCTTCCGCTGGCTTCTCTGGGATCGATTTCGTCATCACTCTGGCGCCTCGTGGTGCCCGCTCGGCATAGCGCCCTGCAGCCCACAACTCCTGGGCTCAAGCGATCCACTGGGCTCAGCCTCCCCGGCAGCTGGGACCACAGGCGCGCGCCACCGCGCCCGGCTCAAAGCCCACGTCCTCTCCCCTGGACTTTCACGGGGCAGCGAGAGCCCATCGGATGCCACCTGCCACAGCGTGCCCGCCGGGCTACACTCAGGCGGGCCCCGCTGCGGCCCGTGGGGCTCTACACAGGGCCGAGGGCCCGTAGCAGACTGGGGAGGGGGCCGGCCGAGTGGCGGTCCCTGTGCCGGCCCGCTCCCCCCCGGCTCACCCTCGCAGGTGGATAACTGGGGGATAGAGGGGAGGTGGAGGTAGGGGTCCGCTGAACTCGCGCCGGTGACCGTCCCCGTCCCCGCTTGTCCCCACCCCCCGGCCAGGGAAAAAACGGCTTTAATCAACCTATAACACATTTCAGAAAGGAAAACGGAGTGTTTGTAGAGAACCTGTCTTCTGCTTTTTAGTTACATTCAGTTCCATATATACTTTGAACGATATAGTATAAAATACAGTTATATTGGTTGTATTGCAGGTCTGATACTATGTTGACCTCAAAATTTACTTGCACAGATTGAACAAAAGTGAATGTCAGAAAATTATTGTCAGTCACAGCTAGAGGATGTCTTTTAAAGGTTTTTTAAACCTTTTATGTTGATGAGAACTTTACATTTTTCTTTCAGAAGTTGACCTGTTACATGGATCTTTCTGATAGCACAGTTGAATTGCTGCAGTACACTTGATTGTGTGTTGCCAGAAAGGTTCATCTATCACCTGCAGCTAGAGCAGATTGCTGCAGAGTGTGGAACGGGAGATTATGATTCTCTTCAGTTTTGCTGTATGAACTCAGTATCATGAGTTTTGATTCTTTTATTTTGGCATAGTGTCTGCTTTTAAAATCTTTCCTGCAAAAGCCTAAGGCTTCAAAACTGTCTCAGCTGTCGGACCCAGCAGAGGAAGTTCTGATGGTGAGTCCACAGAAGTCATAGCTCTCTGTGGGAACGCTGTGCCTCTCTTAGCCCAGACTGTCTGCATGAGCAGCTGGTGTGAATCTTCCTAAATATCCTTTCAGAAAGAACTGAAGCAAATCTGCCCTTCTACCTTTTTTGTAGGCTTTTGTTTGCAATATGTTTTGTCTTCTCATCTCTTATTGCAGTGATTTCTTCTTTTAAATATATTTTTATTGCTTTAAATAAAATTGAGAGATGATTTTTGAGTGTTATCACAGGGAAAAAACATGCTCAGTTCATGTAGTTTAAAACAAATATGGACAGAAGTGGTGTATTGATTTGCTGATGACACACAATCAACAAGGAATCTGTAATTTAAACTGTAATTTAGATCCAATATCAGCAATATAACAGGTAAACTACAATACTAGACATTTGAAAAAAATGTTAATAAACACTTTTGTAAATACCTTCTACAGTGAATCCCCAAAAATCTAATATTCTCTCTCATGTATTCACAGCTAACTGCACTGCCTGACCAGGCTCCTGACAAAGGGGTCACTAGCACCCTTTACCCTTCAGAGATATTAGGCTCCCACTGCTACACACTTCTCCCTCTCTGGGAGATGTGGTGTTCCAGTGCCTTTCCACATCACTCCCTACAATCCATACACCAGTACAGAGTACTCCATCTATTGCATAGGCAAAAAACCATGGGTCTTTGCATGCTGCACCCTGCCCTGTTGCTCCAATAACTGCGTGTAGGCAGTGTCCAATTGGATACAAAACAATGCCATTTAATTAAGTAATAATTTAATTTTAAACCCTTGATATCTGAGGAAGTTTCCTACTCTGAATGATTCTAAGTGTATGAGTTTCAAGTCTCTAAGCCACATTACTGTGAACCCCAGCATTCAGAATTCTCAGTAAACAATCTCCTTTCTATAGTTATTGGGTAATCATTTTCAAAAAGATTGTTCCAGAAATCTCTGGAAGGAAAGTCTTCAGTAATCTCACCTGAAATGGTGATTTGTGTTCTTGTTCCACTGAATGTAAAAATGTAAACTGAGACAGCCTTCCATGTAAAGCAAAATCTAAATATTTACTTTATTTGTTTTTGATTAAGGATTAGCTTGGGCAGTTCTAATCTAACCAAGATTTTCTACAAGTAAAATATACTATGGATTCTGGCAATAGAAATGGGCATAGCTGTATTTTCTTTTGGAACTGATTATTGGTACCAATAGGAAACAACTATATCAATTTACTTCACTCATATCCAATATACAGAAATCCAAAGAGTATTTAACTAATCAAATTTAAAACGTAAAAAAAAAAAAAAAAAAAATATGGAGAGGTTTATGGGTAAAATCCCTCTCTGTTTTGAGACAAATACACTCATAGCTGGTCATGAATCAAAAGAAATCATCATTTAAATATTTTACTGTAGGTTTAAGTTTACAACGAAGTAATAGTGGAGCAAGTATAATAACCAAGATATGATGTATAATAAATATTTGTTCAGCAGTTCCCCAGTTTTGTAGTACTGGGGAGTATTTTTCTGCTTAGATTTCTTGTACATTTAGTCCTGCTTCATCTTAGTTTGCCAACCAGATTCAGTTTATTTTCATGGTAAACTGTGATAAACTTTCCAGTTATTTGTCAGTTACAATGCATTTTGAACAACTTACATTTCATTTTAATTTTTTGTAAATAAAGTACTTTCCTTACTGCTAAATTAGATTCATTATGAAATCTGTGAGATCTCCACTGATTCATTGGAGACTGAATTTGACACTGTGGACTAAGTTCAGAAGTGTTATAAATGATGTGTAGAATGTAAATAGAAAAAAAAATCAGCAAGTGTGTGTGAAATATAATTTGGGAAATCAAGATATGTTCATATATATTAATATATATAGCATATCAAGATGTATTCATATATATATATGTATGTATGTGTGTGTGTGTATATATATATATATATGTATGTATGTATGTATGTATGTATGTATATATATTTCTACTCCCCTCTTACCTCATCATTACAGTTGAGTACTTTGTATATCCTGACTTTGATCTTCCTAGAGACGAGCTAAGTGATTTAGAACTAACTCATCATCTGTCAGGAGAGAATTATTGAGGAGACTATGTTTGAAACAGATCAGAGAAAGACATAGTGCTAAATTTAGATGAGCTAAGGTTAAACCCTACTGATCAAACATTATGACTTGATAGAGTGATTCTAAAAACGTTTCATATAATTGGTATTATATAAGCTCAGTAGAAAGGACTGCTAGGAATGAAGGTATCAGAACGAATATTAACTTTGCAAATGTTATGCAGATCTTGATTTGCCTTTGCATGACTTTTGGCCATCTCTGCAAAAGGGTTCTCTGATACTGAGAATAATAATATAATACCCTTTTAAATTTTGAAACTGTCTTAGAAAAATGCCTGTCAATAATCCTTGTCCATAATACACTCTCTTCACATGGTGTTATGGAAAAAATGAATAATAACCAAACATATGTGTAAGATCAGATGTAGATATTAGAGGAAAATTTTGACATAAAAATCAAAGAATAATTGCCAAATTGAATTGTAAACATTTCTGTATGGTATTTCTGCTGAGTTATTTGAGGAATGTAAAACATGATTAACTACAGCAGCAGGTGTGGTGTAGGTGTAGTGCAATTATACATTGACATTTTTGCTAAAGCTTATAAACTACTGGCTACTATTCTAGATGTAGACCTGATTAAAAATAATTGAAGGATCAGTTTTCTGTTGAAAAATACTTTTTCCCTGCAACTAGAAATCATAACGAGAATAAATTGATTCTGAAGGTAGGTTCAGACAGAAATGTGAACCTCAATCTGACAAGGATTTTAGTCTTGTCTCATGCTATTGTTTTTTGTTTAATATGAATATTTCTAAACTGATTACCACTTGTGTTTTTTGTTTACTATTTGATGTTAAATTTAACAATTGTATATAGGTAATATTGTGAATACTGTTGATTCAGTGGGTTGCTAAACCACTTTCCATCATTTACTAGCAATCCTGACTCACCATGGAGGTCCTAGTTGACTGTAAGTTAGCAAATATAGCACTGCTATACAAAAGAGGTTGTAGGAAGGGTGTGGGGAGTACAGGTCTGTCAGTTTGACCTCAGTGCTGGAAGATGATGGAGCAGATCATCCTGGGTGCTATTCTGTGACACATATGGGACAATCAGGGGATCAAGCCCAGCTAGCGTGGGTTTATGAAAGGCAGGTTCTGCTTGATCACCTGGATATTCTGTGACGAGGTGACTCACTTAGTGGATGAGGACAAAATCACAGGCAACAAGTGATAGGATGAGAGGAGATGGCCTCATGTTGCACCAGAGGAGGTTTAGGTTGAATATTAAGAAAAGTTTCTTCACTGAAACAGTGGTTAGACATGGGAACACTATGCCTGCAGAAGTGTTGGAATCACCATTCCTGGAGAGTGTTAAAAAACACATGGATGTGACACCTGGGGATATGTCTTAGTAGTGAAGATGGCAGTGCGAGGTTAACAATTGGACTCTGTGACCTTAAAGGCCTTACAAACTTCAATGATTTCATGATACTATTAATTTAGTTCGACAAATTTAATAACTCTGCAGAAGCAAAGCATATTTGGCCATTGATGCATTTGAATATGTAAAATCACAGAATGCCTTGGGTTAAAAGGGTCTTAAAGACCATTTAGTTCCAATCACTCTGCCATGGGTAGGGACACTGTCCAGCAGTCCAGGTTGCTTAAACCCTCATCCAACCTGGCCATTATCTGTTGTACTATCACCACATGCCCTTGTAACAAATACCTCTCCAGTTCTCTTGTAGGCCTCTTCAGATACTGGAAGGCTGCTCTAAACTTTCCCTGAAGCCTCCTCTTCTGCAGGGTGGACAACCCCAACTATCTCAACCTGTCTTCTCAGCAGAGATGCTCCGGCCCTGTGATCATCTTCATGGGTGTCCTCTGGACTTGCTCCAACAGGTTCATGATCCTTCTTAGGTTGGGGGCCCTAGAGCTGGACACAATAGTCCAGGTTGTGTCTCACCTCTGAACCTCCTGGTCATGCTTTTCATACAGCCCAGGATGTGGTTTTGGGCTGCAAACACACGTTGCTGGGTCACGTTGATCTTCTTTGTCCACCAACATCCCCAAGTCTTTCTCCTCAGAGCTAGTCTTGATCCATTCTCTGTCCCGCCTGTACTTGTGCTTTGGATTGCCCTGATCCATTTGCAGGATCTTACACCTGGCCTTGTTGAACTTGATGAGGTTCACATGGGCCCACCTCTCAAGTCTGTTAAGGACCCTATTGATGACATGTGTGTTGACCTCACCGCAAAGCTTGGTGTCATTGGAAGACTTGCTGAATTTCTCATATTCTGTTAACATTACCAAGGCAAGTTTGAAAAATATAAAGTAGAAATTCTTCAAAATAGCCCCTCCAGAAAAATGATAACTTTTACTGGCAAATATTAATCTACCTCTAGATTCTGTACCTCTTGATCTTATGTGAATCATAGAAACTCTTACAGATACGAATGAACAAATAACTTTAAATAAAATGATCACTGGATGTTAGCAGTGATAATTATGCAACCCAATCTGTCATGTATCTGGATATAATCCATATAATCAGGTGTTCTTAAAAATATAGAAGGATAAAATTATTAATTTTATTAATTAGAAATTCTTCATATTCACTTAATTTTCTATGTTCAGTTACTAAAGTAATTAACAGACAATCAAATATCTCTGTAAGCCATACTGCACCNGTTGCTAAACCACTTTCCATCATTTACTAGCAATCCTGACTCACCATGGAGGTCCTAGTTGACTGTAAGTTAGCAAATATAGCACTGCTATACAAAAGAGGTTGTAGGAAGGGTGTGGGGAGTACAGGTCTGTCAGTTTGACCTCAGTGCTGGAAGATGATGGAGCAGATCATCCTGGGTGCTATTCTGTGACACATATGGGACAATCAGGGGATCAAGCCCAGCTAGCGTGGGTTTATGAAAGGCAGGTTCTGCTTGATCACCTGGATATTCTGTGACGAGGTGACTCACTTAGTGGATGAGGACAAAATCACAGGCAACAAGTGATAGGATGAGAGGAGATGGCCTCATGTTGCACCAGAGGAGGTTTAGGTTGAATATTAAGAAAAGTTTCTTCACTGAAACAGTGGTTAGACATGGGAACACTATGCCTGCAGAAGTGTTGGAATCACCATTCCTGGAAAGTGTTAAAAAACACATGGATGTGACACCTGGGGATATGTCTTAGGAGTGAAGATGGCAGTGCGAGGTTAACAATTGGACTCTGTGACCTTAAAGGCCTTACAAACTTCAATGATTTCATGATACTATTAATTTAGTTCGACAAATTTAATAACTCTGCAGAAGCAAAGCATATTTGGCCATTGATGCATTTGAATACGTAAAATCACAGAATGCCTTGGGTTAAAAGGGTCTTAAAGACCATTTAGTTCCAATCACTCTGCCATGGGTAGGGACACTGTCCAGCAGTCCAGGTTGCTTAAACCCTCATCCAACCTGGCCATTATCTGTTGTACTATCACCACATGCCCTTGTAACAAATACCTCTCCAGTTCTCTTGTAGGCCTCTTCAGATACTGGAAGGCTGCTCTAAACTTTCCCTGAAGCCTCCTCTTCTGCAGGGTGGACAACCCCAACTATCTCAACCTGTCTTCTCAGCAGAGATGCTCCGGCCCTGTGATCATCTTCATGGGTCTCCTCTGGACTTGCTCCAACAGGTTCATGATCCTTCTTAGGTTGGGGGCCCTAGAGCTGGACACAATAGTCCAGGTTGTGTCTCACCTCTGAACCTCCTGGTCATGCTTTTCATACAGCCCAGGATGTGGTTTTGGGCTGCAAACACACGTTGCTGGGTCACGTTGATCTTCTTTGTCCACCAACATCCCCAAGTCTTTCTCCTCAGAGCTAGTCTTGATCCATTCTCTGTCCCGCCTGTACTTGTGCTTTGGATTGCCCTGATCCATTTGCAGGATCTTACACCTGGCCTTGTTGAACTTGATGAGGTTCACATGGGCCCACCTCTCAAGTCTGTTAAGGACCCTATTGATGACATGTGTGTTGACCTCACCGCAAAGCTTGGTGTCATTGGAAGACTTGCTGAATTTCTCATATTCTGTTAACATTACCAAGGCAAGTTTGAAAAATATAAAGTAGAAATTCTTCAAAATAGCCCCTCCAGAAAAATGATAACTTTTACTGGCAAATATTAATCTACCTCTAGATTCTGTACCTCTTGATCTTATGTGAATCATAGAAACTCTTACAGATACGAATGAACAAATAACTTTAAATAAAATGATCACTGGATGTTAGCAGTGATAATTATGCAACCCAATCTGTCATGTATCTGGATATAATCCATATAATCAGGTGTTCTTAAAAATATAGAAGGATAAAATTATTAATTTTATTAATTAGAAATTCTTCATATTCACTTAATTTTCTATGTTCAGTTACTAAAGTAATTAACAGACAATCAAATATCTCTGTAAGCCATACTGCACCAAAATATCTTTTTTCAAGAAACCCTCTATGTGAGTAAATTTTTCCTACATTGCAAAAGTAAAAATTAACTCTTGACTAAGAAATTATGTTCTCAGTAGTTGTTTCAAAAATGATTGAGAAGAGTAGTTGACCTTGTAATAGCAAAGAACATTCTGAACTAGAAAATTTATTTTTCTTTTACATAAAATGAAAGAAAGCCATAAAAGTGACAGATGCAGAGCCAGCTTTGTCAAAGCTGAAGCAGAATAATATTTTCCCTGTGAATAATAGCTCTTATGTTGGGACTGAGACCCTTTCTGACCCTTTCTTTATGCTCACACTACAGCCACTATAAAGTGATGCAGATTCAGTTAGTTAGACAACTAGCCTGAATACTGGTGGCAGCATCAGTAGAGAGTAAGATCACAGAAGCTGTCTAAATTGGTGATAACTGGATTACTAGTTGTGTAATGCACTGTGCAATCATGGGGACTTACAGGTAACTGGCAGGTAACTGACTTTCGAGCAAAGTTGGTCATATGTAAACTATTTAGTGGTCACTCTTAAAGTAATATACTTCTGTAGAAGAGGAGTAATGGGATATCATCATGCCGTAGGCTGATACAGATTTTTGAGGAAGCCTGGTATGGTGCAAGAGCATAGCTGAACAATCCTAGGTGGGGTTGTTTCCCTTTTCTTCCTTTGTTGGAGAGACCACTTTCTGGAAATTATCTCAGTGGAGTTTCAAGTGACAACTGTGGTGGTTGTGAATTCACCAGAGTAATTGACTTTATTCTGTGTGATTTTTGTATGCAGAAATAATCTTTGTATTAGTAACATTGATGGTTACTTAAATGACAGCAGAGATGAGAATAAAGTAGGTAATGTACAGTTGTATCTCCTGTTAAACACTAAGAAAATAGTGTTCTCCAAGGAAGGAGAACAGGAAAAATAATACAATGAGGAGGGAAGGTGGAACATAAAAGGGCCTGTATTATAGAAAATGTGTTTTGTTTGAGATGCTTTAATATCTGTATGGTAATTTTGTATTCCAATCCATGATAAGGTTCTGGTACAAGACATAATTCAAACATA
>VYZS01102736.1:10080-25544 GCA_013400695.1 Neodrepanis coruscans
TTTTTTTTTTTTTTTTTTTTTTTTTTTTTTAACTTAAGCAGCCCATTTAACTATTGAAGGAGTTCAGGAAGAGGATGGCAGAAACACCTCTTGCCATTTCTTTCTTCCTTCTACAAACACCTGAGACAGTGGNGCCCCTGAGCTGTGTGCTCAGCAGCGGAACAAAGAGCAGGGGTGAAGAGGTGCAGCTGGCAGTGGAGGTTATGATTGCCTATCAATAGGTATTCATCCTATTAATTAAGCTGCTTCTGTTAAAACCTGAACTAGAGGACAGCTTTTCAGCATGCTTGTTGTAAAGTAAACTGAGTCACCTGTGAAATTATGTTAATAAGAGGGCTCCAAGTCTTGTGAGGAGGCTTTTGTCAGACCCTCTTCTCTTCGGGCTGGCAGCATTCTCTTTCAAAGACGTGGCTGCAGGGCTGTGTTTCTGTGAATGACAAATGGTATTCACTTCTCCTGAATCTCTGTACACTGCTTTTGTTAACCTTTAATGGCAAGAGCCAAGCTATGACCTCACACTGCTTTTGTTCCTCAGCTAGAGGCATCTTATAATAAAGACTTTTTGGCCCCTTTCTTAGCTCTACTTGAGTCTTGTTTTGCAGCCCTTTTTGGGTTTTGGCTTCTTTAAGGTTTTTTTTGGTTGTTTTTTTTTTTGTTTTTGTTTTTTTTTTGAGCATGAAGAGGCAAGAATGGGCGTATTTTATTTTCCTTTATGAAACCATTGTGAACTAGTATGTGACTTCTTAGGATGCAGGTGATTTATTTTAATGGGTTGATGGAGAACCTTGTAGTGCCTCTTAAGACTACTGAGGTTTTTTCACTTGTTCAACTTATGTACTTAAAAGTTCTTCCAGTTCAAGTCTAAGGCCAGTTCCATTCCACTTCCATAGCACATAAAGCCAGTGAGCCAACCTCTCACAAGCCCCAGAGAAGGATGTGAGGAGGAGAGCTGAGGGGTCCTATGAACTCCAGTGGCACAGCTCACCCTCTTCACAAGTGCTGCTGAGGAAGGACAGCCTGAGACTTCCCTCCAGGTGGTCTGTCAGACAGAAAGGTAACAATTGTAGGAAACTCCTTTCCTGCCACCAGCTTACAAGCTCAACAAACAATCCCTTTGTGGAGACACTGGGGTCATCCCTCTAGTTTCTTATGCTTCTTTGTTAACTTGGAATTTGTTGAACAGTTTCTTTTTGGAGAGATTAGAGACTGGTGGTCTGTTTCTTCCTTCCTGAACCTCTTCAGGCCTTTCTAAGAACACCAAAGAAAGAAAATGACATGGGTAACGCAGTAGAAACAGTCTCATGCCGCCATACACAACTTCTTCTGTCAGAGTGTAAGCTAAAATAACTTTTGTGTATATACTACATTTGTGTGACTGCTTTTGTTTTAGGTGTTGACATTCTGGGTTCTTTATTCCAGGGAGACTGAAAAGCCGAAGGCAACTCAGTTGTGTGAGCAACACATCAATACACTGTTCAGATGGAGGCATGTTTCTTTAGAGAACAACACCCTTCCGTCTGAGAAGCAAGGCACGCTGTGCTACCCTTTCATGTGCACTGTACTGGCTGATACTCAGCCCTGCCCTGGTCACAGCTTCCTGATATTTGAGGTTGCAGTAGAAGCTGATGATTGTAGCTGCTCATCAAGAGCACCACTAAAAAGTAACTAGCTTTGATAGATGTAATCCAGTGGCAACATTGTTTTCCATTTTTATTTTCTATAATTTTTTTTTTTTCAGGACTCGCATTTCTTCCAGCAAACAGTGAACAGAAGATATGCAACTAAATGCCCTGTGGCATGTCATGTTCTTTGCAGGACTCCTGTTGATCACTGTTGCAGTTTAATAAAGTCATGTATATCAGGCTTGGCTGTCCTAGGCCCTTATGGTGTAGCATCCACTTCTAGGAGGCTTTTTCTAGCTGCCACACGTAGTTACACCCACTCATTCCTTTTAAACCATTAGGGCATCGTGCCCTTGGTTAAGGTCATGAGTAGGGTGTGGAACGGCCTTTTCTTTAGTTTCTTACTTTACCTCTCCTTTGGAAGACTGGACATCAGTTTTACTGGTCTCCTTATTTTTGCTTTTTCATGCAGGTCTTTTATTCTTTCCTTTGTATTTGCAGTGAGAAGCCACATAGCTAAAATGTATCTCTGCCAGCTGAGAGAGGATAAGACAGGTCTGGGCAAGGAAGGGTGTCTCTTTGTGGACACAGTACAAGCTGGAATGTGGATGTAGTTGCCTGAGCCAAGACTAACTCCTTGAGGTGAAGGTTTTATTTCTTTCCTGTGATTAAGCTGGGAGTGTGTTAGTTTGGAATAGCAATGGGTTTAAGGAAATTATTTCTTTTTGTTTCCTTTTCTCTGTTTCTAAGAAATTACCTTGTTCTAAGAAATCAAAACAGAGACTGGATGCTTGCTCTGAGCCATTTGTCACCAAAGAGAAGAAAAAAGCGATCTTTACTAGTGCTATTTTTTTTTTCTCCTAGGAAAAGGGTTTATTCCTAGAAAATGAAAGGATCTTGAGTTGTTGAGTTGGCAGGTAACAGATACATATCTACTTGGTCTGAAGAAGTACTTAACTTTTACATAACTATCTATGAGTCTGTTTAGGAAGCTGGCAAGCTGCAGTCGACTATGTGTTTTTCATTATGTTGGTGTTTTTAAACTTGTTGAAAATGGACTTCTTTTATGGGTGGTTAGAATTCCTTTTAAGTTGTCAGTCAGAGAGCCCCGGGGGTNCTTTCCTTTGTATTTGCAGTGAGAAGCCACATAGCTAAAATGTATCTCTGCCAGCTGAGAGAGGATAAGACAGGTCTGGGCAAGGAAGGGTGTCTCTTTGTGGACACAGTACAAGCTGGAATGTGGATGTAGTTGCCTGAGCCAAGACTAACTCCTTGAGGTGAAGGTTTTATTTCTTTCCTGTGATTAAGCTGGGAGTGTGTTAGTTTGGAATAGCAATGGGTTTAAGGAAATTATTTCTTTTTGTTTCCTTTTCTCTGTTTCTAAGAAATTACCTTGTTCTAAGAAATCAAAACAGAGACTGGATGCTTGCTCTGAGCCATTTGTCACCAAAGAGAAGAAAAAAGCGATCTTTACTAGTGCTATTTTTTTTTTCTCCTAGGAAAAGGGTTTATTCCTAGAAAATGAAAGGATCTTGAGTTGTTGAGTTGGCAGGTAACAGATACATATCTACTTGGTCTGAAGAAGTACTTAACTTTTACATAACTATCTATGAGTCTGTTTAGGAAGCTGGCAAGCTGCAGTCGACTATGTGTTTTTCATTATGTTGGTGTTTTTAAACTTGTTGAAAATGGACTTCTTTTATGGGTGGTTAGAATTCCTTTTAAGTTGTCAGTCAGAGAGCCCCGGGGGTGGCGGGAGCTGTGACAGCTCAGCAGATCGTGCTGTGCCCGAACTCCAGGCAGGATGCTGCTGTGCCCTGAGGAACAGCACGTGGCACAAAGCAAAATCTGGTTCAGCAGCCCCGCTGTGCTCCAGTTGGCAAGAGTTATAGCACTGGAGTAACTGAGGCAGCATGTGAAATACTTCACTTAGTCTTATTTTTGCTGCTGAAGTTACTGAATGCATAACTACCTGATTAATGCAGAGATTTTAATCTTCTGACCCCCCTTGCAAACACAATTAATTGCACTCAGAGATTTTAAATTTGTAGAACTGGAAGAGATAATTATGACCGTGTAATTTGGTCTCCCCATGCAATTGAACGTAAATGTTTACTAAATCTAGGGGTTTATTCACCTCACTTTGAAAGTGTGCTCTTTATTTAAGCAATTTGTTTTCTAGCTAGTATTCAAAAATTCTCAAACCATTGTCAGGCTTGTTCTTGTAAAGTTATCAGGCTGGTATTAATCTTCACTTAAAGATCAAATGAGCAGAGCTCTTAGAACTGCCTCAATAGAGGGCATGTTCAGTTCATAGATGTTGCTTTTTATTTTGCTGTTTTCTTTATAAGTAGGAAAACTGTGTTTGCTGTGCTGTTTGTTTGCTATTTGTCATGTTTACCTGGGTGCCAAGTAACAGTAACCTGCCTCTTCTCTTGCTCTGAAATATTTTTTTTCTCAGAATATTTTTTTTCACATGTATCAAAGGTAGTTTTACCCTTTTTGACTAATATCTGACATAAACTTCTGCCTAGTTGAATATTTGCTAGGACCCTCATTATCATTGTAGCACCCAGAAGAGAATTTCTGTTTCAAGAGTACTCCCTTTTGATCTTGGGTGTTGCTTGGCCTCAGTGGAAAGTGTTACTCTCTAGATCTTGTGAAGAAAATACAAAACAAAATCAAAACCAATCACCATAAACATGTTTGTTTCTTCTCTGGAAGAGTTTTGCTGAAGTCTTGTGAACTAGATTTTGAGAGCATTCAAGATTAACCAATCTCCTTTTAGGTATCTCAAGTCAGATGTTTGAAATGTTTCTGCTCAATCAATTGATAAGAGGCTGCTGGCTGCTCTGGATTTCCCCCTCTCCCTCAGAAATACAGCTGTTTAGTGTTAAACCTCTTGTATTTGAGGAATCACTGTCCTCTAGTGCTGATGTTTGCAGAAATAGAATGACTTAGAAGTGAGACTTTCTGGTAAAATGATGTGGGATTTGGTCTGTTTGCTCTTTCAGTTTAGTGTTTTTGTAGGTAAACATGGATTTTGGTCAGTCTTCCCCTTCTCCCCTCAGACTTTTTCTATTCCGTTCCTATTTGCAGGAAGTCCTTTACCACTGGGTGCCACTGTTTGATAGTTCTTAACATTTGCAACAGTGAAGCCCTGAAGAAACTGTCCACTCCCTCTCTGGACTTCTGATTTTGAATGAAGGCTCAATTTTCATATGAAATTCCATATAATAATGTAGTAAATTTGATTGAACTGAACTTGCCCTGATTAATTTAGTGGCCCACACTGATTGTTCTATAACACTGATCGTGTACTGTAGCTGCAGGGAGTATAAACTGATCTTGTTTGCTTTTCTGATCTTAAAATCTCTTTTAAAAACTAATCATTTCAGAATTGCATATGAATCACTGTTGACCCATGTATAAATAAATTGCTTGTTACCCTTGAGGATTAATTTAATTGCAAACTGTGCTGTTGAGTGCCTTTCCCAAGAGGCATAATTTCAATCATTGTCTCCCAAAAGTCATGTTATTGCAGTGTAATAATTACCTGTGTGGTATATTGGTGAAAGTTATGTATATATTCAGTTGCATGCCTTTTCTAGTAATGATTTATTCCTTTAAAAGGAATGACATGGATGAGATGGTGTGGGGTATGCACGACATGATGTTATTCTGTGGGACAAAAACACTATACTTACTGAGAGTCTTTTTGCTGAGAGTGTCTAAAACACTGAGTCTTCTCCTTGCCATCAGAATGGCTTTCTGCATTCCTAGTCCTGTGCAGGGGTTTCAGTAATCACAAGGTCCTGGGCAAAATGAGTATTGGGAATATAAAGTCCTTAATAAACATGCAGAAAATTTTGTCCAAATAAATGATGTAAGACGCATAGTCTGCATTATCTGCCGTTTGTCCCTGTTTTGAACCATGGTGTTACACCAGGTGTTTCACAGGGCAGGATTTAGGGAAGATGGGTGCTGTTCTCAGTGTGCTGGTCTTTGTCTTGTGTCTGTTTTTTTTACTGCCTTTTTTACTGTATTTAAAATAAGATGCCAAATAGTTTGTTGCAAGGAAAATCTGTGTCTGAGTTTAGCCTGTGTCTGACCAAAAGGAGACCTTTCAAAAGGTCTCCATCTCCTCTCCCAGTGCTCTTACAGCACCTTGTGTACAGACCTCCTGCTGCAGTAGAAGGGGAGGGCACTTTCTTTTTCTCCTCTTCCACCTCTCATTCATTACACAGCTGCATTGACACCTCTTTGGCATTTTAACCCAGCAAGAGAAGAAAGAAATGCAACTATTTAGAATTGGTACTTTGAGCTGTTTTCAAAGCCAGAGAGTGGCAGAGAGCTTCATTGTAGATCTTGCAACCTGAGGGAAAGTCCTTTTTGATTAATGAAAATTCTTGTTCACTGGGCCTGGGATTTTTAGTGGAAGGCGTGAGTCCATTCTTAAGCCGTTTGTGTCTTCCTGCATCTTTTTCCCAAGTAGAGGCCAAAAGGATCCAGCTGTTCTGTCCTCATGATCACTGCTCTTCAGCCCTCAGCCTCTGGGGCGGGTGGGTCTAGGCTGTTCCCTTCACACCCAAGACTTGACTGAACTTCAAAGCACAGGAACAGAGACTGCCTGGTGGTGTTTAAATTGAATGGGAGCCATAAGCAGCTGTTTGCACTTGAGAGTTTTGTAACAGTGTGGAGCACTGCCCCAGATTGTGCACTCTGCCTCCCTTTAGGTGTCAGTGCCAATGCAAACATCTTTAAAATGGCCTTCTTTCTTCTAGTTTCTCATCTAGTGAATGTTTTATCTGTGCTTTGTTGATATTACTCTCAGTAGTACTTGAAGGAAGAAAATGAGTGTTAACTGGCTTTCTTTGAGATTTTGTTTGAGATTTATTCATTTTATGTCCTCTAAAGCGACAACAGGAACAGCTTCAGTAGCCAGCAAGCTCGACTTCTTTTTCCATCCTGGATGTCACTGAGATTGCTCTGGGCTGCCCTGGTCAAGTGAGCCCTTGTACCCAGGACAAGTCTATGTGGTCTGTCAGTCTTTTGAGAGCCACGAAGCTAATGAAGCCATTACCTGGTAATACCCAATTTCAAGGAGGTGCTTTGAGTTAAACTGTCTTGGCATAGTATGGACAGAAGTTTGTCAGTCTTGCTGCTTCACTTTGTCTGATGGGATATGAAGATATCAAAGTGCATGACAGGAAGTAGCAAGATTGGCCTTGCAGATGCTAGTGGTGGTTTCTAAGATCCTCTTCTCTTGTATGTGTGTGGGCTGTGGCACACAGCGATGAAATAACCTGCCTAAGAGCAGTAAGGCAAGGCTGGAGCCATACACAAAAGCCAGATGCCTGACAAAGGGTTTAAAAGTCCAATGATCTTCATCTTATGTGAAGAATAGTAATATCCTGTTACCAGGATAGTATTCAGTGAGCGATTCCTGTGGTACAGTAGGTACACTTTGACCTAAATGTGTTTGATTTTGAGGTGGGTGAAAACACTACCCGTCTTATCTAGAAGCAAAACCCTTGTGCTTCTAGGAAGTGGCAGCCTGTTTGAACATGGCATGAGAGGCTGAGAGGAATTGCAGCCACCAGAACCGATCTGGTCCTCCCCTCTCCCTCCACAAGCAGCATGGCTGTGTTTAGCTATGACCCAAACTCCATCATCCCTTTCAGACATGAAAGACAGTGTGAATAAGAGCCAAATTCCTTGGACGGTGTCTGGCTTGAGCATCTTGGCTGCAAAGAGTATTTTGTATTCTGTTTTCAGGAACTCTGAATTAAGGGGTGAACTGTGGGAAGTTATTAATGATATCTATAATCAAGGATTAATCAAGTAAATCTCTGTAGTCAAGTGCCTCTTCCTGCACGGAGAGCAGATAGATAAAGATGATAGCGGTGTGAGCTTTCATGTGCAAACAGTGCTGAGGTGGTGCCTGCAAAGCACACTCTGAATTTAAGTAGCTCTTTTGCTTTCTACCCGAGCTGGCTGATGAGAGGTGGTGCTGGTTGTGTGACATCGTGAGACATGCTGAGGAATTTTTATTTCAATTACTCCTGAAATTGGAAGGGGGAGAGTAAAACAATTTTTTTTTTTTCCTCAAAGAATGCCTCTGGGTTACTTGTAATAAACCGCAAGTCTATGCCATAGTTTAAAGAGCTAAAAATATAACTCTTAAAAAAATAGCATTTGATGGTTTACAGTACAGCTCAGAACAGATGTTGGAGTTTTCTTGAGAATAAAATCTTTTTCAGGAGGTATCCAGTGTTTCAGCTAATGCTTCTGTGGAAGATATTAGTTCAAGAATTTATTAAGGCAAAAAGGAAATTACGTGAATTTAGCCTTAATGTAAATTTTGGATCTGACCTACTCTGTTATTTTCATGTCCATTGATATTTTTAGGTATTTATTTATTTATTTACTTATCTGCTTTTTAAGGGGCCTCAACTCTACCTCTGCTTTTACAGCTGGAAATAGTTGTGGGAATCATCTGAAGGGTGAAAATGCCATATATATGTGTAATAATATAAATATATGGTGTCTCACAGAATTTTTTATATTCAGATGCCATATGTAGAGGGTGATTTCTAGTATGAGGAATATCAGATAGAAAATAAATGCAATTCCTTGAATGCCGTGTAAATGTGAGGGTTTGGAGTGGTTTTTTTGCATGAACTTCCCTCTCCTGTGGAAGTTCTGGCAGCTGCTGAATCAACCTGGCATTGTTAAGATCTACTTTGAATCTGTTAAAACAGATTGTCTGTAGCTCTCTTTGTACACGTTTCCAGTGTTTACTACCATTAAGGGACTTAGGCTGAAAAAACCCCTCTGTAGACAGAATAAAAAATAAATAACATTGGAAGAAACCATATCTGGTTGGACAAGTTCCCCCAAATGCAACTTACATGTTTCTGGCACGCTCAGGTTTGGTTGTATTTCTTCAGGATGATCAACTTTTGAAGGGTGTCTTCTGTTCTCCCTGAATTTACTTGTGCTCCAAGGAAATTAAAGGACAGAATTGTGAATATGTGACCACTTGGTCTTCACTCTTCAGGACTGAGGTACCTGTATGGTAGTACTTGATTACTCTAAGAGCATCTTTTTGTCTGGAAACATTAAATTTCTGTCTGGGAGGATATTTGAAGTAATTTTTCTACAGAAGCATTTTCTTTGTCTGGTGGGATACTGAAATTGCTTTGCAGTTCTGTTGGAGGAGTCAGAAGTCCTGTTCCATGCAGGAAACCCAGTTTATTCTTTTTTCAATGAAAATCCACAGGTACCTAAGAAGTCATAGATGAAGGCTGAGAGTTACTCAGACAGGTAGATAAATGCTTTTGTGCTGCTTGTGCAGCAACAGCTAATTCAGAAAATGCACTGGGGAAGCACCTGCCAAATTAGTGGGTGTATTAAACCTGAGCCAAGCTGAGCTAAAACATCCCCTGAATCCAAATCTCCTTTGTTTTGTGCAAGATAACGGGGAAGCACAGAAATGGATTGTGCATTCTCAGTTGATCATGTAACAGCAGATGGTTAAAAGAAGCCTCTCGGCTGCTCTTAAGGCAGCATATTCCTGTTAAGTGATTATTTGGATTATTAATGTGCCACTGTAGCACCTAGTGATGGTCTGAAAGCAGCTTTATGGGCTGTGACTTTTGTGGTGATGAGCACTAGAGACTTGTGGAATTAATAATGTTTTAATTGTTATTGCTTGAACATTAATTAAACTTTGTTTAAGGACTTTTAAGTGATTCTGTCATAGAGTTTGACTGGTTTATTGGTGTGAGCCTAAATCTCAGAATGAAACTCTGGAGCTGAACTGCTCTGACCCTGTCTGCCCTCGATGCAGTGAATCTTGTGCTGCAGTTTCCTTTTTATGTAAGACTTGCCTATGCTTTTGTAATTGTTTGCTTTAAAAAGGTGTGTGTAGAAATCACTATCTTAATTGTATTGTTTTCATATAATAGTACACAGTGACTGAGCAGGACCGGGTCAGTGGCCTCCAGCCAGGCTGAGGTTTGCAGAGGGTGTGAGAGGATTCATTGAATGGGAACTGGGTGCCCTGTGTCACTGGCTCTGTTTGGAAATCCTAGGTGAAATCATTTGCATCTTAATCACACAGGGAAAGGGTGTGGTGGTTTTACCACAAATTCAGTGATTTTTGGAGCAGAGACTCTGAGAGAAGTCACACACACACCCCAAAAATGAAGAGAACACACAAACAATCACAGTTTATTTTANACGATTCCTGACCTCTGAGTTGAATACACGTTTTAAAAATAGAGATGGGACAGAAGAAAGAAGAATAAATAGACTTCACTTTGAGGGCTTGCTCAAACCTAATCTACATGCTACAAAATATTGCATCAAACTTTGAGAAATGATTGAATCAAATTGTTTTTCAGAGGCTTCTGTTAAAAAAAAATAGTACATTTTTTATGACAGACAGTTTTAGGGTAATTCTTCATTTTTCATCTTTGCCTAAGCAAACAAGACTTATCTTGAAGCAGCAGCAAGTTATTTTCAGATTTACTTTAACAGAGAGCTGTTGATGATAAATGTCTTCTAGAAGACTCACAGCCCCATCAGTGCAACAGAACTGACAGAGGAGTACAGCAGACCAAATATTTACAGAGGAGGTTTATTTTGGGTGGAGGTTGGATATGTAATATTTGAGTTGTTTTAGTTGTGATAAGCCTGACGTGAACACTGAGGAAGTATGAAATGTTATCTCCTTATGCAAGAAGTCTTCCAAGTTTCTTCTGACCTCAGTTTTCCAATGATCCTGTATACTTGGCACGGGTGGTGAAAGATGGCTGCTTGATTGAAGCAGAGAAGACTCTGAAGGGGTGAGAGGAGAAGTATTTTTATTGCATGTTCAATGTCAGTAAGAGGTTTATGTCATGTACAGCAATGAACTTATATACAGTTTGGAACTGTGGACAATTTTTATGTTCGTTTCAGAGGTCCCTGTGAGACCAGACACCCCCACAGTGTTCAGGAATGCTACATATGAACTTGCCTTTAAAAAACTGATGTTGGAGCTACCCTGAGAGCAGCTCACAGTGGTGAGGTGTTTCTCATCAGGGCTGCTCCACAGAAACTTGGTGTGTGAGATGTAGCACTGCTAAAACACAGGTCCTATCATCCATTCCAACAAAGAAGCTGAAAGGGCTATGCTGGATCCACTGGACACACTCAAACCCAGAGTGCTCCTTAAATCTGCTGAAAACTTACTGTTGTTTTGCTTTCTCACCTATAAGCAGTCCAAGCAGGAGGAGGATGGTGGTACTGTTCAGTTTTAATGTACTGAAACACTAGTGGAAATCTTTCAACTGTATTAAGTGGATTTTGATCAGACACAAGCAACAATATGAGATTCCTAATGAAAGGAAATAGTTTAGGGATTAAACTGCAACTGAACATAGATTTTATAACCCATGGAATGAGAGAGGGAGGGAAGAGCTGGTAACAGTGGGATATAAATCAAAGCACACATTCAGCTTTTACTGGAAAATGCACAGCAAATCCCAGTGATTCTCTGATTTGTCTCATAGCCCCATGTGTACAGTGTGCATCATTCAGCTGTTCTGCCAGTCAGGTGGATGGAAGTCTCTCGCCTTCTCTTTCATGTCCCATTGATGCATCTCTGTATATCCACATGCTGTGAGATTATTTTGGGGGTTTCTGTTTGAGGGGCCACTGTTGCATCAAACTGACTATTGCAGATTCTGGGTGCAGGTTTTCACAATAGCAAACAGAGGCAGAGGTGCTCTGAATGTGCTTTGTTTTGGATGCTCAACTACTTGTGATTGAGGCTTTTTAATGGAAAGAGGTACGAATGGTCACATATAAATTGTTTTAAAACTGTAGTTTACTTGTCAGTTGTTGATTTAAAGTGTTGTGATTTGGTGTGCAGATAAGTTTTCTGTAGGTAAGTTTTCAACAGCAGGATAGGAAAGTGTCGCATTTCCAGATGATATAAATCATCAATTGCTTTCAGATATGTGAATTTCTGTGGATTTTCACTGGGTGAAATGTGACCTTTAAGAAACAATCTCATCTAGCTTTTTCTCTTCTGCCTTTCCAATCAGAAATCAGTCCTTCATCCTAATAGTTGCAGATCTGGCAATTTCCACATGGAAGCTTTTGCTGAGTACAGTTCGGGGCTTTATCCACATGTGTTTCCCCTATAACTGACATGATACTGACGGCAGAAAATGGGTCTCTGGTTTTGATACACCTTTATATGATTTCAGATAGTCAATATTTAAAATATCATTAGAGTCTCAGTACTGCTGATTTAAAAATACTTCATCTGAATAGGCTTATTAAAATCAATAGGGGTCTTCTCACACTTAACCTGAATTATTTTTCTAGTTCCATAAAATTGGGGTAAGCTGCGGCTCCAAGTCACTGGAAAAAGACTGTTGAAGATGCCACTGTTATGAAATTGCTGTCTATTTAAAAAGATGTTACTGATCTTTGCTCTGAGAGCCTTTACTTATTACAGACAAAATAAATCCAGGAAAAACATAACTTGACAAAGGAATATGCTGCCTTTATGTTTTAGCTTATCTTTAAAAGTGTAGATTTACTACAGTTTTTTCCCTGTTTTACAGATACTGTGAACAAGGACACTGAACCCAAAGATCCATATCCCATTCCAAGAAAGATTATGGCTGAACCAGACTACATAGATGATGACAATCCTGAATTAATTAGACCTCAGAAATTAATTAATCCTGTCAAGTCATCCCGGAATCATCAAGATCTCCATAGAGAGCTGCTTATGAATCAGAAAAGGTAAGAGTCTAAAAATTACTTGTGCCACCCTCCCACCCCAAAGACACAATTTGAGCTTTAGTTTCATCAAAGTCACAAAACGACATTGTACCGAAAACCCAGCCAGACACTTTTTGTTGATTCAGATTTTGTAAATCAAAAAATCTGATTCTTAACCGTGGCATTTATTTCTGTTTGAATTTCAGTTGCTCTGCAAAAGCTTGCTGTAGAAGGCTTCTAGAAGGCTCTGTGAATACTCATGGGGGTCAGTTTTGAGAGCAAGCAGTTCAATATTGGCTACCTGAGCACTGTAGTTTGTCTTGTACTCTTTATTTTATCATGTATCTGACAAAATTTTGCTATTAACAGCAGGATGATAAAATCTGTGGATTTTCACCATTCCCAGCACACTGAGTTTAAGAAGCCACTTTTATATCAAAGAAATCATATAGTTTAATTCACATGAAACTGTTCTCTACTTCCTTGATCTTCTTACAATGCATTGTGATAGTCTGGTGCTGCACAAGTGTTTCTTTGTATGTTACACAAATGCTACCTCCTCCATTCTGGGGTGGGATGCACAGCTGTTGCTCTATATGTTGCTTTTAAAGATGTTAATGACAGTAACTTCATTTCATCAGTTTCAGGGACACAAGCACCTGGTCCAGAAATATCTGAAGTTCTCTTACTAAATCCCTTCAGCAACAGAGAACTCATTCAGGAAACAGATTAAGAAAATAGCTACCAGACCACATGGTGGAGGAAAAGCCACTAAGCCTCTTGATGTTTTTTCATTTCGATCAACAGAAACTATGATACAAATTAGTGATGTGCTGCATTTAAGCCACCCAAAATGGATTTTCTAAAGGCAAAGTGTGGGGGTCTTTAAACAGAAGTGGAAGAACAGTAATTCAGAGTGCATTTGAGAATAAAGTTGGTGGTAGCAGCCATTCAGGCTTTTTGAGACTCAGTACCTTGACAAAGGAAAGTAGAAAGCTATGGTTTGGCTACTCCAGCACAGCTGGATTTGTCTCCTTGGCAGAAAGAGTCACTTTATGGAAGTTTCTCTTTTTTTTTTCCTATTTTTTTCCTTAAATCCTTTGGCAGTGTAGTATTTTGAGAGGAGAAGGGGTCTTTTTATGTGTAATAGCCAAATCCTCACAAATGCTAGGCTTAGAGATTTAATTCCAAATGAATTCCATACACAATATAGCATTTCTTTAGTGATGAAGAAGTAGAAATGTTTTACAGAATGCCAACTGAATTGGAAAAAACTGGCCTAAATAGGTGTTTGTCCTATTTTTGGTTAATGGGATTAAACATCAAAGTCAGTTCCTAGCACCAAGAAGTTTATAGTCATTGAAAGAAAAGTAGTTGGTTTCCCGACTTATGATCTTAATCTAAAGGATGTGGAGGCTGCAATAAATTAAGACTATTTTATGTCCTTTTAAGTTTATGAAAGCATAGAGCACTTTTAAATAGTATGGAGTTCTTTTATTCAAGGAGAATATCCTATTACACAGAGAAGTTGTGCAGCCCTCAGTAACCTGCTCTTCTCTTATTGTGATTTTGATTAGCTGCAGCTGTTAATTTTAGAGTCCTCTTTATTGGTACAGAAATTAAATACTTTGAGAGTTTTCACTAGCAGAAAAAACGGTATTTTTAGAGAGGGGTTAGTATTCTGTGCTTTGTGACACTGCACTAGTTCTGATAGGAGGCTTTTCAGTACAGTAGATATTAGACTTGTGTTCTGTTTTGTTACAGCAAACTGTTATATGTATGGAGGACTTTTAGTGTTCTTACAGAAGCCTGCTTAATTTGCTGCTTATTTTTTTGTGAAGACTCATGGGAGACACCAGCAGCTTCACCTTTCTTGACCAGTAAGCTCTGAACAGCCAGAAATGGATGTTGGAGGATATTAGTCAGTACTGGTCTGATCATTCTCCCTGCCCACTGTGAGCAGTGTCTTTTGGGTCTTGAACTGATGCAGTTATTTACTTGCAGAAACAGTTGTTGTTTGGGGCAAAAAAAGACGCAGGTAGTGCTACCTCAAGGCACTGTTCCTTATTTTAAACTATTTTTACTTATTGGAGTCAACCTCAAATCTGCAGAGTATTGATCCTGTCCCTTCTAGAGGTTTTAACTCTATCAGCTCTGTGTTGTAGCACACTTTGTTTCCTCTATATCAAAACTTTAGGATTTGTAATTCAACCAGCATGATCACTAGGAGGTGATACAAGACCCCAGTTAATCCAGTGTCCATGTTTGTTGCTTTTCCATTTTACATAAGAGAGTGGAAATAGGATTGATGTTACAGTTCTGTTACAGATCTGATTGGCAACCCCACCTGATTAGACTGAGAGCTTGTATTTACTTGTACCTTCTGCAGGCCCCCTTTGTTACAGCTGCAGCACATCTAAATCAGCCTGGTGCCTCTGTTTTGTTACAGTGCAATCTTATTGAAAGAAAAAAGCAGGAACAATTAATGTTATTTAACAGCTGGACTCTGGTTTGTGGCTGTCTTGATTGCTGATTGCCAGCATGAAATCTTCCACTGATTCTGCTCTCACCGATCCAGTAGTAGTAGTAGTAGTAGTAGTAGTAGTAGTGAAAAAAAAAAATCAGTCCAGCTTTTCTTGCCTGACTTCCGTTTTATATGTTAAAATGTAATTAAAATAGCATGAAACATAAAATATGAACAGAATTGTGTAGCTTCTGTTGCATTCAGGCCATGAGATCTATTATGAGAAATAGGGAACAGCATTTGGTGTTGCTAAATATTTGATTTTGCTGTCAGGGTATGTACAGGGATAGGGTGTTGCATAATAGATGGAGTCATTCCTAGATGCCACTGTAAAATGGCATTTTAATGTTTTATTGGACATGCTGTCAGATATGCATGTTAATGAATAATTAGGCAACCACAGTTGTATTGAAAGTATGGAAGGGTAGAAATACGGTTTCTGAAAGCTTATTCAGATTATTGAATTTCTTAAAGTTGAAATAAAAAATGCTTGGTGTTACACTTAACCCTGGATACTTCCATATAAT
>VYZS01102738.1:31809-71562 GCA_013400695.1 Neodrepanis coruscans
TTTCGTCTGTGATAAATGCACGTTAAGTAGATTAGACAACCTCCACAACTCCCCTGCAACCAACACCTCTGTAACTCTACTGCCCAGAGGAAGCTGCCTTGAGACATATCGCTGGTTACCTCCAAGGGGCAACACCAAGGATAAGGCCAGGTCATGGTACAAGCTGTCATTTTTAACTTGTTTTGAGCATTTGCACTCTTAAGGTAGCCGTAGAAAAATGGTCAGAAAAAATAAGAATGTACTGAAAATACAGAAGTAACCTACATGTTGTCTTTTCCCTCTCCTTAAATTCAAAGTGACTAGAACTTCCACAGAAGAATATGGATGTACCAAGTTCTAATTCAACTACGTGTTGCTCAAACCTGCTACAAATAAATACAAGGAACTGAAGTGCCTTTTGCGGCGAAATCCTCTCTTTTCCTTGAAAGATCTATGGACCAAAGTTGAGGATTTTCTGTTGAAAGTTTGAAAAAAAGAGAAAAAAAAAGAAGGAAAAAAAAAAGCCCAATTGTATTTCAAAGACAGATCTGTGAAATATCAGCCTGAGAGGTAACATCCTGAGCAAGTCTTGGATGACAGCAGGGAGAGGTGCTGGATGGCTGGGTGCCCATTACACCCACCTTCGCTTATTCCATTGAGTGGAGGAACTACTCCAGGCTGGCATAGTTCCCACAAGTCCAAACTACTCCAGCCTTTCTCTCTCAGAGACAGATCCTTGGAGCACATTCAGTCCTCATGCTCTAAACTATTTCTTGCTCCTCACTTCAAAACCAAGATCTTACTACACCAGGAGTGGAAGTCACTCCTCTCATCGTTTCTATTCACTCACAGGCTTCAGGCAGGAGAAAGAGAAAACTTTCAACTTCTAGGCTAAAATTTTCCTTGTTTGGTCCTTGCTCAAAACTAAAGTATTCTAAAGAGCTTATGGGAATGATACAGTTTTGATGAGAAAGACAGAAAATACCCTGGTTTTTACATTCTCTTGTAAAAAAATGGCTTCATCTTGTTTGTCTGGGGGCGGAAAAATAACAACTTGCTCACACATGCTCTCCATTGAGAAATTAAAAAAAAAATCAAAAGGAAAGGACTTTCCTTTCACAGTTGGTAGTGTTGAAAAAGCCGCTTGCCAGGCAACCACAGATTCCTGGATAATCCTATAAAGTGAATCAGAAGAAGGGCCTCATGGCGTGAAAGAGATGCTAGCAAAGATTTAGGCACAACCAGTCTACTTCACTATGCTGGAGAACAGCAGAAAACTGACAGTGTCCTGAGATGGATGGGTGACACTTACGAAAGAAATGCTCCTTTGAATTACATTTCAGAAGGTCCCCAAGAACCTGGGTACAGAAAGCCAGAGACAGGAATGCACTCACCAATATGGCTGTGCTCTGCCCTCCCAGCAAAACCAAGCATGATGGGTTTAGGAGGAGAACCTGAAGTCTTCAGAGACAGTACCCCAGGCCTCCTGGATGGTCACTGACAGCCTTTCTGCTGGGCAGCACAGAACAAAGGACAGCCAGGCACGAAGATGCCTCTCTCACCTGTATTTTACACATAAAATCACCGTGGCTTTCTGCTACTCTAGACAGTTTGCTTATGAAACAATTCTTGTAAATCAAAAAACCATTTCCGGCACCTATTTTAAAATATGTTCTACCAAACATCAACAGCAGATTAGCAACATTTCAGTTCTCTTTTCAGGTTTTCCTTTCTTTACCAAAGCAGTTCAAAGTCACTTCACCATGTGTTGTTTTTAGGCTGTGCAGCTTCTCAGTGATCTCAAAGGATTTTCCCAGGGAGCAAAGTATCTTTTGCCAAATTTCCTTCAAGGCTGAGCACAGAGGTACAGCCTCCCTCTAACTTGGCAAGGTGTCTTATGTGAACCATGGCCTTTGAGAAGTAACATATAATCTGCATTACCTAACTTCATAAGCCTGATCCTTGAAAAATGATGCTAGGTCCTGGATATTTAGCATAGATCCTTGCATTTTGCTACGCATTAAGCACACACCAGTCACATAAAAGATGCCTCCTTGCAATTTTTTTGAGAGCTAAAAATTTCAAATGGATGAAACATATGTCAAAATAAATATATTTCATATACCCAAATATTAACTTGTTTTATTTCAAAAAAAATCATTTTCTTAGAATAAATGGGAAAATTAAGTTGAATCCTGATGCTTTTTCAGTATTTAGTACCCACACGAAATATTCCTCATCCAAAAGTTTTAATTCAAGAACTGGCAACATATTGCTCCTTTTGTTCTTATGGATGCTATTTTTCCAAAGGGCTGCACACAGGTCTGAGAAAAATGAATTATTAAACAGGTCTGCAATTAAGTGTTCTATGAACACTCACCTGCTGTGAGAGATTTTGAAGAAAAATACCTTTGTCCTCATGCTACAAGTCCTCACTAATCTAAATAGAAGGGCAGCCAAAAATAAGGCCAGTGTTGTAGGAGACAGGAGCTTGTATTTTTAACCAAAAGCTTTTATGACTTGAGCTAAGTTAAGATTAAAAGTAGTCTCCATTGTGAAGAAAAAATTACAGTTGCAACGGATTAGATAAGATGAACTATATAAGCACATACAATAAGCATAAATGGATAACCTTATTTAGATGCCTGGGCTAAATGAATTAGAAGAAAATATTGACACAAGCATGAACAGATCATAACAAAACCAGGATTTGAGCCTGGAAACTGTGAATTTCATGTTTAAATCCCTGTCTTTAACCTTCCCTGTCACCTATGCAAAGGCACAATTGTCCCTCACCTTCCACTGTAAAGCTTACTTGCTGTTCTCACATGGCTTCTGTCAGGATGAATAAGCAAAACATGATGATGTGGCTCAGTTGTAACACTGGGAAGAAACCAACAATGACACAGACTTGTTCATGTTCACGACTGACTTTGAAGTGGAAATAAAGTGGTTTAGAAGACAGAGATGGCCCATGCTTTTATATACAGCAAGGGTATTTCTCTGCTTCCTTTATCATCTCGGATGATTGATATCTGTGCACGGATGGATGCCTGCTGGAAAGATACTCTGGTGAAAGCTAATCTATGATTCTTCTCCTAAGCATCTGTTGCAGGGCAGGAGGCAAGCCAGTGGGCTCTCCAGCTATCCTTATGTTTTCCCTTCAATGTACCCACCACTGTAGTTCCCGTCCCTTCGTAATTATTAGGAATACTGTTTGGCAAAATACAATTTTCCAACTTGCACTTTTATTCTTGGATAATTTACACGTAGGAAGAACCTGTTTGAGCCTTGTAATAACATTTATTTAACAACAGCTTACTAAAGCATCTGTGGGTCTTGGTGAGCACAATACTAATTCACTCCATATTTCTGCTATTTTGGTTTTATTTCACTAGGATGACAACACTTTGTAAATGAAACTTTTGTCCTTTATTGCTTGGTGGAAAGCATTTATTAAATAAATGCAAATGTATATAGTGGGGTGCTGCATGCTCAGATATATACACAATTTTCTTTTTATCCAGGGAATGGATCATAAGCCTTTCTCACATCCACTTTAAAACACTTAGCTGGATCCCAATCACAGAAAATAGCATTCTGAATTCAACATATTCCTTAGATCACTCTGAATTACAGGTTACCTAATATTACCTGCATATCCTCCTCTTTTGTTTTATCATTTTATTAAGTTTTAATGCTTAAGAGATTCCCAACAGCTAGGACAAATGATTCTGCTACTTCAATCCAATTTCAGTGGTTGAGTTTTCCAGCTCCAAGTGCGGATGTCCTTGATAATAAAATCTACAACCATTACCTCAGAGCAAGTTGCACTTCTCCTCACTTTCATGTCCTGACTTTCATGAAGTTATATGTGAGTAACTTTTGAGTTTGTACAGAATGAAATCAACTAAAATGAATTATAAATATCCTAAATTCCAAGAAGCGTATCTTTTAACATGGTCAATGAACTCTGTATTTTTTTTGTAGAAAAATTACACTACAAAAATACCAAAAACAGTCATCCTGCAGAGGCTAGGCTTTTCCCTAAACACCAGCAGGAAAGAAGGTAAACTAAGATTAAAGGCACTCATTTCAGCAGGCAAGACCCACAGTGCTTTGTTTATCTGTAGTAAGCTTAATCAAGAAGAATGCAAGGGTACATGTTAGGTCAAACGTGTAATTTCATCAGTATTTGTAATGGCTTAAGCTCAGAAATTCTTACAATCTTCAATTCCTGCTTCTTCACTGTCTTGGCCAATCCACACTCCTCACCATTTCTATGGGCTCTTTCCTTACCATAAGCCCAGTCTAAAGGCGAAACCTTCAACACAGCTGAGGTGTCTCTGCAGACACACAGCAGGAACCTTCCCACCCAGACTGGTATTTTCAAGTCCTTTTTTCCCTTTTGCCAATATAGGACTAATACTTAGCAATTTAAGAGAAAGTCAAATATTTTTAAATTTCTTCTTAAAGAAACATAGTCCTGTGTAATTCTAGCTCGGGTTTGGACAGTTATGCAATACCAACCCTTCACCAGCAGAAATGGAGCATTCAGTGTTAAATACTGATGTTTGGATAAACCTACTTACTCCACAGCAATAGGGGTTAAAAGCCACTAACTCCCTCAAGTGTTAAGGCCATGATTACTAGATATTAACAAGCTACAGCAACAGCCTGTCATCATAGTATTGCACTTGAGTAAATTTCTGTCTCTTTATGAAAAATTGAAATTGTTGACAAAGTTTAAACACCTAAAATTAACTGACACGATACAGAACCAGAATTGTCTCAGGCAGCCATCACAAAAGGATGCTGTGCAAGCCACTCAGCAGTGATGAACATTCTGAGTGCTGATTTATTTGTAGAGTTTTATGCAACAACTTAGACCTTAACGCAACAGGGAGGTGGTTTCTCTTCATATCACATCTGCAGGGGGCCTACAGATTTTGCACACAGGGTGGCAAATTTTCTCCGTTATTTTTCCAGGCTGTTGTAATTGCAGTGTTTTTCTCAAAGTGCCTGGCTGGCTATCACTGTGAGCTGCTTTGCATCTTAGCAAGCAAATCCCTAACTCTGGTTAATCCCTGTGCTGCAACTGAGTCTCATCCATGGATTTTTTTAAAGTGTTTTTGTGTGTTCGGGAGACAAATCAATCACTCTACTATCACATCATTCTTACATTTGCTTCCAATAACTGAAACAACACGTAAATAGAAAAAGAAATACATTCCAAGAAGCATAAAACTCCATATAACTGAAGAATACTGATTAAAAACAAAGCAGAAAACAGCCCAGTAAAACATCTCTCTAGAACCTGAGGTCGTCTTCATTTCCCATCCTCTGCTTTTACATTTCCCTAGAGCACTCGCAGCCTCCGTGTGCAGAATGTTATGTATTCTGGGGAAAAGCCAGAGCCCTATACATGGGTTCAGCTTTCAATTCCCAGCATTTATAGTAAGAATTACATAGAGTAGAAAAACGAAGAAGAGCAGAGAAGAGCTGGTCTAACTGCAGACCTTGCAGCAGCCTCCTAGAACAGTTTCCTGCTTTAATTTAAAATTGAAACCTGAAGTCAAATTTCCACCTGGTAATAGCTTAAAGGCATTCCCAATTAACTTAGTAATACACACTTTCTGAGTTAATAAATTTTTCAGCCTCTGTGTTTAATACAATTAAGTATTTGTGCCTTTGGCCTTGGACCTTATTTAGCTTGAGAAAGGATTGCAGGGAAACGATCTCCAATTATCACCATTTACACAATATTCACTTAAGGGCTTTCATATGCATACATGTAGAACGTTCACTTAATTATACACAAAATCCAGTACCTGAATTCAGGCCACCTCTGTCTTGCACACAATACATACAAGGAACAACAGAATAAAAATCCTGATGCAGCACAGGACAGATGTGGCTGCTCCTGGCAACTTACTTTTCCTTCTAAATCTGCACTTTGTTATTTGCAAATTTCTTCAAAACTTCAAAGTTAAAAAAGAGTACTGCACAGTGTAAAGAATCCACTAAGATATGCAGGACCAGGAAACAAAGACAGAACTGAAATCTTGTGCTTGAAAAAACATGAAAATTAATTTTGCCAGCATGCCTACCACATTAAACACCATATTTTTTTACACAAAAGGATTAAAAGGTTTTAATCCCTCCTTGCAAGCAGCTACTTCTTGATTCAGCAGTTCAAAAGGCTTTGCCAAGTTCAGGTTTTTCCTTTGCTTTTAAGAATTAAAAGCGAGTGTAACCTTATTTTGTAAACACAGAGAACATAGTAAAACAATTTTAACACAACTGGGAGCCACAGCAAGATATTCATTACTGGAGCAAAGGCATCCTGGGCTTTCAGGAAGAGACCAGCATTTTATATTAACACCACCCTATGTTGCTCTGTCCTTCTAGTAATGAACCAAATTTCAGCCTCATCTACCTGGTGAAGAGGAAGACTTTCTGCTTAATGACAGCAAGTGCATGCTGGTACTTCTGTAACACCAGTGATTTATTTTTTTTATCTGTTTGTGTCAACTGTTTTATCATGCAGTAGCTATAGTAAAGTCCACAGAAAACCAAGAAATATAATTTCCACACTGAAATGTTTACCAGAGCAGGGAGCTAAGTACCGAAGCAAAATACTCTAAAGTGTGGGGAGAGGAAAAAAAAAAGTAGTTAAATATTTTTTGACTCAGTCTTTCTTGGCATTCCCCAAACAACCAGACTACTTCCCCGCTAAAAGGCTTCCTCCAAGTGAAACTCCTTGGTAAGCCTGGATGAAGTGTTTCAACACTTCTGGGAGACACCACTGAGCACCTTTTGCCATTTAACGATGTATTTTTGCAGTGCCTGAACAAAGGCAGAGAGTCCCACACAGCAAAAAAGTCCCTTGAGCAGAGTTTCAATTGCAGGGCCACCATCTCCACCTGGCAGCCAGACGGTGCTGGCAGAGGGCTGTTGAGCAATTCTCATCTTCCACATCAGAAAGACAAGAACCACACAGGGTGCTGTGGCCCTGCACAGAGCCCAGCCACACACTGACCAAGGTGCAATCAGTGGACAAGCTGGGGAAACTCCAGGAGCCACTGTCTCCTGACCATGAATCACCTCCGAGTTCCCTCAAAATGGCTCTGTATGTATGTGGAAAACATCTGACTCCATACAAGGTGATGGATGGCCAAACCCCACAGTAAAAAGAACAACTGACACATGCCAGAGATTTAGAATTTTGCAGCCACCGTAACTCAGCCCAGCCCTGTGCACAGAGCAGCGCAGGCACTTCATCCCAGGAGGTGCCTGGTCCCCTCCTCCACCACTCAGGGCTTTGTAGTTCAGAAAGGGCTGACTTGTAGAAAAGTATCAAAATAATCACCTTCACGGTTGCTGCATTTTTGATTTAATTTTTCTAGTATCCATTCCTTGCTGTGTTATGAATTTAGCAGATAAAATGAAAAGCACTTTTCACTTTAATAACTTTTCTCTGTGTAGACAATCAGGTCAGCCCCTGCTTCTAAACTGAAGTCATTAAATCTCCAGCTACCAGGGATGGTTCCAGATTCTTCTGTGGTCTTTTACTTGGATGAAACTTCTACTTGATTTCACCCGATTATGCAGAGAGTTGTAAGAAATTAAGAAAAACAAGGTCCAAAGGTGGATAAGCTATCATTTGCCACAGTGTGGAAAGTTTCTGTGGCCACCAGGTTTATCCTGAAGCCCAGCAGATAATGTACTTGGACCACAAGGTGTTGAGTTTGAATTTCCAGATTTGGCCTGGGATGCGTGCGCAGTTTGGCGTATGCATTGAAGAAGAAAGGCTGCACACAGGACCTGTGGGATGAGGGAAGCACCTCAGCAGGTGGCACGGGGGCTGCTGGGGAACCCAGCACCACAGTTACACCACAGGCTGCACGATGGCTCTGAAGGGACTGATTGATCTAAAGGAGAAAAATCTTCAATGTCATGAATTATCTCTTTTTCAGCACCTCTGACAGTATCTCTATCTCTGGGAAAAGGGAAAACCAGTTAACATCACCACTGTAGTAGGTATCTTGGCAAGGCAGCACATATATTCTATCAAGGAGGTGGTATTTGAGACAGTGTACTTTATCCTCTCAAAGCCAGAACACTACCTGCTACCCAGAAAAAACTTCCACACTGGTTTAGGAGTACATGTTCCTTGCTCACCATGAAGTCCTGCTGCAGGTCACTGTGACATCAGCTCCAACAGTACCTGACGCCCTTAGCAAACCAAAATCCTACAAAGTCATGGCAGGGAATTGTAGCATATGACTAAAGCCAAAGAAACTGGCACTCCTGACATGGGCATTCAGACTGGGTACCCTTCAGGAGCTGCTTTCCATGAGAAGACCTTACTGCTCAGATCACACTCAAGAGCATGAGCCATGTCAGCTGGCATAGTGCCTGAAGAGTAATATTTACGAAGCAGGAGCTCAGTACAAAGACTGAGAATGTTTATGAACAAGGAAAATCATCCAGTAATTCCTGTAATTTTTTTGTTTGTATTCTCTCATGCAATGTAACTCATCTTTACATTTTTAGCCATGGCCTACTCACAGATAGTATTGCACTGTCCCTCAACCGAGACCTCCAGCATCTTCCTCCACATTTCTCCTCACATCAGCAGCAAATTCCAGTTTCATGCAAGATTCCCATGATCAAAAGAGGGTTGCCAGGCATTGAGAGTGGCTGACTCCTTGCCATGCCTTCACCAGGGTAGGTCCATCAGGAAGAGCTCAGAACTAGTAATACCAGCTCTTACACTGACTTTTACAAACTGGAAAGATGTTCATCCCCAAACCTGAGATTCACAAATACATGGAAGATTGCACAAGCCACAAGATCAGAAAACGAGTATGCGGCTTACAGAGATTTGCCATATATTCAGTATTTGCCTGCACTACTTACTTTCATTCTCACTGCCAGATAAAATTATCACATGCTACAAGCTTAAGGGACATACATACAGATGTCAAACCTGCAAGGTTCAACTTGCTTTTAAAGCTCTTTGTGGAGACTACAGAGGTAATACTTAGAAAACAAATCTGCCTGCTAGAGTGCTGTGTCCAAGTCTCCCTCACACATTCCTGACTGAGTCCCAAGTTTTCTGGCTTGAGAGCCAATTTGCTGAATTAAAATCCAGACCAGCAAAGAGGATGACAAGCTACCTCAGAGGAAGTTAACTGAACGTCTCAGGTTTTACATGCATGAGGAAGAAGGCACTGTTCCACCTTGGGGATATTTTATAAAAGACATGCATCAGTGTGAAACACAAATCTGTGTGCAAATCTGAGGCTTGAAAGAACATCAGCCTTCCTTCCCTGCTGCAGGTCAGCGCATTGCTGAACTGTAATGTGGCCTGGAAAGCACAGGATGAAACAAAAGAGCGTGTCCAATTATGGCTGCCTCAAGAGAATTTTATTAGTTGCTCAGGTGTATTAACAGTGAGCATAGCATACGTGTATGTAGGCAAATGGATCCTGTTTAAGAATTACCCATGCAGGAATAACCACTTGCCTATCACCAATCTTTGATTTTCATGTTGTGTTTTAAATACTGACTTAAAGGTAGGTGCCTGCCAACTCCACTTGTGCTCTCCAAGAATAAATGTTTATCAAAGGGGGAGTTTCCCATTTGCTGAGCTGGAATTAGTTACACCAACAGGGTATCAAACGGGTTGTTGCCTGTCACTATTATCAAAGAGGAATTTGAAGTACAAGAACTAGCAGCAGCAACTGAGCACTGAAGATTGTCAGAGCAAGCATGACATGGGAGAGCCAAGATGTGTGGGCACAGAGGGCTGGAAGGGGCTCTCTGGAGCCGAGTCCTGTCCCATGGCCTTACCAGGCCTCATCTGTACAACCTCTTCTGTAAAGGAATCATGCACCAGCTTAAAATAGGTCTGAGTTTCAACCACACTTCTCACTGGAAAAATGCTCCAAAATTATGGTCATGGAAATATTGTGGGGAAACAGACTGCGGCTTTCAAAGTCAGTTGTTGTCACTCATACCCACTTGTTTGTGTACTAAACATGATCCTTTAGCTGAAAATGGTTTCATTCCATCTCAGTGCCTCTTCTCTCTTTCCCCTCAATGTACCTCATATCCATTTTTACCCTCTTTTAATGTTTTCTGTCTTACATTACTGCTCTGAGACTCCACAGACTAAAAATCTCAAAACAAACAAATAAACAAGAAAAACAAAAGAGAAAATAAAAAGAGAGATTACGTGTTCATCCTTACAGAATTCTTTTAATTTGCTACATACTCTCTTCTGGTAAAAACCACAGTACTTTATCCCCATCATCTTTTTGGAAACCAAGAAAAAGCATGCATTTGGGTCTGGACATCTTGAGATTATCTTTCATCTTCCTACTATCATCTTTTTTTCTCATCCTTTTTTTTTTTTTAAAGTCAAGCAGCTGGATGTGGCTTCTGTTAGTTCTTCTATATAATTTAAACCAAGAAACTGTTCGGTCTCAGTTTAATTTATAAGATCACATCTACAATGCCCTCATGACATACCATTTCCAAGTTTCAAGAAAACTTGCAGTTCTGTTCAACACAGGCAGGAAGTTTTTATTAGCAAAGCTGATTAGAAACCCACCCTAACACTGTCATATGTAAGTGCACGTCCAAATCTCCACCCTAACCATGGTTATGGAATGAAAAAGAAGCTTATTTATGATTTGCCAGCAGCCTCAAAGGTGTGCTTATTGTGTAAACTCAGAACTATGCTGTCAAGTCATATGAAACATGCAATTCGGCTGTTGTTATAATATAACCACAGGTAATTAAATGTGAGATTAAGATAGAAAACCAGATGAACTGTAATCTGGGAGAACAAGCCCACCAGCACAACAGCAGCTTCCCACATTCTCTGTGCTTAGACCATAAAACCAAGGCTGACAACACGATTTGCAAGGTGCTGAAATCACCCAACAGCATAATCTGAGATGCACATTTCCTTCAGCCAAACATTTTCCCACTATTACTGGTGATAAAGCTAGCATATGAATTAAAGGTTTGAGAAAGGATGATGACAGTATGGAAATTAATCACACATTAATTTAAAACTTCCGACTGTCTTGGCATTGTGAAGCCATCACACTGCCACATCCCAGAGAGAAGTGACATGCCAGTCCACCAGCTAAGGAAAGAGCCTCCAATTCCAGGTATCTTAAAGACTATTAAGTGTTTTCATTGAGTTGCACCAAATCACGTTCAGAGACTAGTGTTTTAAATTCAAACTGTTATAAAGCCCCATTCAAAGTATTATAAATTCAACAGCAACACTGCAGCAGAGATTTATCTTTCAGACTGCTGTGACTGTTATTAATATTACCAGCCGCTTTGGTTTTGCTAATTTGGCACTTCACCTACGAATAACTGAACTCCATGAAATAAATTACACAGACCAATATTACTACTGTTCTTACTGTATTAACAGGCATCCATGTATGTACTTCAAGCACAGTGGTTTCTGAGTATATCCACACTGCACATAATGCCATTAGGCACTGATGGGCTGGCTTGCAACCAAGCTCACACTTCACAGAATCCTTTCTGGATGGCAGAACAGCTGAGTAGCTAGAAAACTCATGGCACAAGGATAGCAGCTATCTAACACAGACCTAGGAACTCCAGAGGTGCCTTTCTGATTATTATCTCATTTTTGGATGCAGAGATCTGGGGTTTTTTTTCCTTCTTGGAATAATGATTCTTGAACACATCAGTCAGAACACTGACTGCTAAAATTAAAACAGCTCAAATTGAATGCAGGACTGTCACACATTGTCAAATGTGCTACAGGAAGAAAAGAGGACAGAAACAACTTCATTGCTGCTTCACTGCTGTCCAAATAAGAATTTGCAGTTGCACAGGAAGGAGAAACCTGAATTTAGGAGTTGATAGGCAGGATTAAGGAGAAACACATTCTTTTTAGGTGCCTTCTCTCTTCCAATTCTTTGCTCATCATTTTACTGAGGAAACTGATCTCAACTATTTGGGACATCTGCTCTGTAATTCTTCTTTCAGAATTCTGAAGTTTTCTTAAAATCCAGGTTTGTTGCCATTTTGGCATGATTTAAAGAGACTGATTGTAGATAAATGACTCAGAGTACAGCAAACCCGTTTCATTTTGCTGTGTTTTTTTTCTTTAACATTGAGAAGACCATTCCATTTATCAAAGAAATACGGAAAACTCAGCATAAGAAATTTTAAAAGGACCATTATCTGGAGGAAGCTGTAGCAAAGCACTAGTAGTGCCACTCAGTTGCTAAAACTCGGTTTTTCTTTCCTTCTATTAACTCCCAATATAAATTCAGAGATTATTATTAATGTCTTAGCCAGAATATTCTAAGTAAATACTTATGGGATTTTCAAGTGTTTTAACTTCAGGAATTTAGGGGGAGACAAGTGTTTTTGTTTTTACTGGCTTTCATTAACTTTTGGTAACAACCAGCCAAGACCATGCAGCTGAGATAACTGCTCTCCCAAAGGGCAAAACATCCATTGCTCCAAGAGCAGCTCAGCTCTTCCCATCCACCACCAGTCATCCAGCCAGAATGGGCTCTGCTTGCCCGAAGTGACACACTGGACTCTGATTTCCAGTGCTATAGGCCAGGCTGAAAAACAGAGCAAATGTTGAAACAAACTTGATTGTATTTCCTCTGACCTAAGCAAGTGATACTTTGCTACTTGAGAAAAGTGTTTGCAGATGGCTTCTGACCGGTAAACCTGTAAAGGGTCGAAAAACATGCAGCACAAATAAGTTGGATCAGATGCAACTGTCTTCATGGAGCTTAGAACCACTTCTGCAACAATACAGGTGAGGAAGGAAGGAAAACAGAAACCATTTTCTTCAACTCTTTATGAAAAACATTCCAGTGAATCATAAAACTGTAGCTGGGAAAGGACCTCAAGAAGTCTCCTGTCCGACCTCCTGCTTGAAGTGGAACTCTCACCAACACGAGACCATTTGAGTGGTAGTGATGTCAGGCTGAGCCTTGAGAAGCTCTGAGGAGGAAGAATCGACCAACTTGTGGAGCAGCCTCCTCCAGTGCTGCTCTGCCCTCCAAGAGGAAAAGCTATTATTAACATGATCAGATACTTCAATTATTAATAGTGAACTTCAACACAATTTCCTCTATCTCTCCATCTCATCTCTGCTAAACTTACCTGTTATGACAACTATTGAGCAACTAGATGACTAAAGACGGCAGACACTATGACTGTATGCATCTATCAGAGCCCACGTTTAAATAAACAAACCCACTATTTTCAAACATGGATAATCACCACATCAATACACTTATTAATTGGATTCCAGGACATGGTTGGATGCATGTTGCAGCAGCAGGGACTGGCTCCAACAAACACTGAGCTCCAGTCCACCCATATGTCTCAAAGATAAAAGAAAAATTGGAGTGCAATCAAATGCAGTGGATTAAATAACAAAAGAAATTAAACAAAATGGACACTGAATTTGTTTCATCGTATACATTCTATGCACACATACACACCCTGCCACAGTTCCAAGCACGTCAAGAGCTTATGATTCATAGAATAATTTAGGTTGGAAGGGACTTTTGGAAGTCATCCTTTCCAAACATTCTTTTAAAGCAGTTCCAGCTTCAAAGATGGTCCAACTCTGAAGAAAGACCAGGTTTCCTGGGGCCCCATTTAGTCAAATTTTGAATATTTTCAAGGTTGGACATTTCAAAGCATCCCTGGGGCTATGACTTTTGGCCATCTTCATTTTAAAGAAATTAAGAAAACATAACTATCATAGCTTATCATTATTTCCCATGCTGGAGCTTATGTCTCTGTTGGCTCTCACCATATCACTACAAACATGCTAGAAGACCCTGATTATTCCTGCTCTACATCCCCTGCTCTATCCCCTCCCATTGGGAAGTTGAAAGTGGCAGTGAGGTCCCACTTTCATCCATCTTATCCTAAGGCCGAACAAACCCAGCTCCTCCCACCTCTCCTGGTACATCTCCAGAGCCCCCTCACCAGCTCAGTACCAGTGTATTGCCTGCCTGTACACCAGCCTATGATGCTGCACCCCTTTCCTCGTCAGACGATGGAATTCTTTGCTACCTGCCTTGCTAAATGCAGGAAGAATTGCTTTTCAGAGGGAGTCTCCTTCTCCTGTGTTTCAGTGTGTTCAGAATCACCTACAAGCTCTCTGCTGTAAGCATGAAGTATGACCATTGCTAATGAAAGATGACTTCTTAAAATACCTTCAAGACCGTATGAACTGTGCAAGACATCAACCTGAAAATTTATCTCTCTTACACAGAAATATTACTTGACTAGCTGCCACAGCCTCTCCAAATTAACTTCACTTATAATTATTTCAAATGTTTTCACATCTTGCAACCCCAGCACAAGGAATGGCAAGGCCCTGAACACTGTTATCCCCAGGTATCCGTGAACAGTGTTATTCCTAGGTACTATGATATTCCTCTGAACTTTGGCTAGACAACAGATCTTCTACTTATGTTTTAATAAGATTTCCACTATTTACTTTTCCTGCTCTGTTGGTTTTGAAACAAACCATTCTTCTGCTGTACTTCTTGATGCTTATGAAGACCACCACAAAATGTGGAGGTATCATTGTAACTTCAGAATCACTGTATACTAGCACTCTAAAAGAAAAGCAGTTCAATGAAGCTCTCACTACACAGAACTGTTACACACAAATTAACATTAAAACACTTTGAATGACACTTCCCACTTCTGTTTCAACACATCACCTCCATTTACATTCAGTTATTATGTTAAGTCTATGCACAAAATGAATCCCAGTTGCAACTTCCACTAAGTAATCAAGTAACTAAGCATTTTAGAGCCACAAACAATAGATTTTGCCTTTTTTGGATGTACTAAACCAGCCCTTTGTCACCGCAAAAAGAGAGCTTGACACTTGAGATATGAAATGCTCAAAAGAAGGCTGTATCAGTTAACCAAAAGGGAGTGATGACTGCAACAAACTTTATTGGTTCTGACATGGCAAAATGAGAGCAGGAGACCATTATTGCAAACTGGTGATTCCATTAACTGTTTGCATTGCTGTATTTTTATTTCTTTTTGACTGTTCATAGACTATCAATAGCCATGTGATAAGTAACAAGAACAGCAGCACAGAGAGGTCCCTGTTGCCAAGTCTCCGTTTTCAGGAAACTGCCTTTAACAACTCTCCAGCCCACTGAATTAGACGATGGAAGTAGGGAAAGAGCAGGTTCTGCTGCCAGCTACAATCACAGCAGACAGCCTTTTTTCTCTAACCTCAGAATGACTTTAACTTTGTCCATGAGAAACTAACTGTTTAGACTCTGGCACCATCACAGGAACTAAATTCAATGGGAAATATGTATGTATTTTATATAAACAGATCTTTCTTCTTGATTCCTCAAGTGCTCTTTCATTTCCCATTGTATCCAGCTCTTACAGACATTCCTAATTCCCACTTACACACAGGTTCAAGAGCTAATTCAGGGACACCAAGGAGCAAACTTTCAACATCACGTTTTTTACCACCAGATCTCCTTGTTCAGCAGGTGAGCAATGACCATCAGTTACCGGTTTCTCACTCTATATACATAAGACATGCAATGTTCTTGCCAGTTTGACAAGTACTGGTGTTGCTGGTCCTCTAACTGCAATAGGAGGGAGATTTTGGAGAAACATTCAGAGAAGGAGGCACTGATGTGGGTATTCAAACAGCATCAGCAAAACCAAAGCAGGGCTCTATATTTTTTTCTCCCCACCTTCAAAGAAATTGAATTTAATGGTCAGGGCTCTCAACTCCTCCCTAGAGAAGCTGAACTACTACTACTTATCAAACTGATAAAGCCACTTGGTTTATATTTTGCATGGCGTAAGGGGAAAGTTTAGCACTTTGTGTAACACAGAGCATAGTACAACGAAACCTTATGGAGGTTTGTGTACAAGTCAGCAGATAATGATTACACTGACAAGGACTCAAGTCTGAGCACTGACATGACAAACTGTTCATGTGTAACCATCCCCTGTGTTCACAACTCTGATTTTTTTCCTGGTAGTTCTAGGATCCTCCAGTGGCAACAAGCAGCAGAATTAGCAAAGTCTATCATTTGTGGAAGGGTCCTTCTTGACTAGCCATCCATCAAGGTGTGCAGACATCAATATCTGCAGTCCTCTCATAATGGCTAGCTTCTTGCTGCCTGGAAGACAGAAGAGGTTTTGCAGGGACAGCAGAAGTGCCCATCTGCAATCTCCAGGTAATAACCTACATGCTGGAGGAGAACATACAAGCCTTGCTTGTCTGGATCTTTAAGACAATCTGCTTTGGGTGGTGCAAGTGAAGGTGTTATTAAATCTTTCAAGTGGAGAGAAATGTTACCTAGACTAGCAGAGCTGCTAAGGCTTAGTGTCTTTGCAGCTCAGTCTGGGAGCTCAGACTGAGAACCAGCTGGCTAGAGAGGCAGCTGACAAATGTGTTCAAGCTGGGCAAATCCTTTTATTCTGGTACTTAAACACCTAGGACATGGCATAAAAATGGGCCTTTCTCACCTGCTGCATCCTCCTGGAGAAAAAATGGGGAACTGTGAAGAAATATGCCTTCTCAAAATCAAAATACTGACTGCAGAAGCAGCACAGTAACTTCACTGGAAAGGCAGGGAAATGAGGGAGTCTGTTCCTAGCAATAGTCCTTCAGCCACAGCAATTCAACCCCCTGCACTGAAGAAGTGTCTACCATGACAAGTTATTCCATCTAGTTTTAAGGTCAGCCACTAGAGAGTTTAGAAAGCCTGCCCACAGTATGCCACTAAATACAGCAACTAACATCCATTAGCTGGAGGGCAAAGAGCAGCAAGGCGGGAGACCCTGCAGTTTGAAGGGATAAGAAGCAAACAGGCTGGGCCCACTGACCCTCCTGCATCTCTGTGGATGAGGGAGCAGGTGTGAAGTAGCAACTCCAGACAGGTAACAGTTGTGGGCTAAATCCTGTATGTACACAGAAGGGAACAACACCTCAAGGTGCAAAAACCAAGGTGCATTAGTTGTACAGTCCTCTGAGTTATCTTCTATCAAATCAATGGTTATCTTCCTGTATTTCCCCCGTGTTTCTGATGGAATTCAGTGTCTCAAACAGTGAACTGCACCATGTTGGACTGCAAACATACAAAGTTTCCAGGAATACTAGGAATTGTCCCAAGTACTGCTTAGTGTTGGGAAGCTTGACTACTCTGAGAAAACAATTAAGAACAAAAAACACCCAACGACTCCAGCTATGTGGGAGAGGGCTCAAATGAACCATGGGTGAAAATACCAGAGGGGAGACTGTCACAGAGAGTCTCAGCAAGTCATGAAAGGCTGGATGAGAATGAAAGAAAACAAGGTGACAACAATAATGTTTATCTTGCTAAGGAAGGAAAGAAGGAGTAGTGGCAGCAGGGAGGGTGATAACACGAGAACAACCTTCAAGGATCTAGAAACAAACTGCAAGAATGAAAAGGAACTCTTTTTTTTTTTTTTTCTGTCATGCAAATGGACAACAATTCATAGTCACAAAGTTGCTGAAAGGGAGTTTAAGGGTAGAATGTTTGGGGTAGACTCCTATACCATACTCCCAAAGTATAAATATACTGACAGTTAAACACTGGAGCAGCTTGCTGAGGGAATGGTGGGCTCTTCCCTCACCAGAAGTTTTTAAGAACATGCTAGACAAACATCTGTTGTGAATAGCTTAGAGCAATCCTGTCTGAGCAGAGAAAGGCAGGATGAAATTCCCTTCCACTGCTATTTGCTGCAAGTAAAAATCTTCTATTCCTTTTTGAAGCTCAAGAACCCTAGTTTTATTTCAAATTTGGCAGCAAAGTTTATTGCTGTAACCTCTGGGCTGCAATACACCTGAGGACAGCTAAAGACAAGCAGACTCTGGCTCCTGGAGCTACCACACTCCCAGGAATTCACCCATCCCTTTGCTCCATGGGGATAAAAATACTTGGCACTGACAAACGATGCCCTCATATTATCAAGTACTCTTTTAATTCTTTACCTGTTCCAGAAGACAGAGGCCCAGCCCAGCCCAGGTGAGCCTACAGAGCCCTCTGAACACTGACCCTTGTGAAGGGCAGTCCTGCACTGAGCACATGGGTGTGTCTGCAGGCAGCCCACCTCCTGCCCTGCACTTCATCAGACTGCAGCCAAACCACCTCATACCAGATTACAAGAATAGCTTATGAATTCATACAACTGCATAAAGCTACTAAATCTGTAAACTCTGCAGGGAAAACTCCTGAGCAGCATAAGAGATTATTGAGGTGGAGAGAAAAAATTTCTAATGCAAGGAATCACATTAAGACCTCCATATATTTTAAAAAATAAGCGTTTAAACAGTAGTATTTTGGACCACTACTTTACTGATTATCTTAATTCTAAATTTATTTATCATTTTAACTTGAAACCAGCAATAGATTAACCCTTTCAGATCCAGTAACTGGACTTTCTACAAGCTTACCACCACTGTTGGTTTTTAATGCTTTTGTGTTCAACAGAGGAGCTAATGAAAAAGAAAAAAGATCCTGCTTTCAAAACAAACATTTCAAAACAAATTGGCATAAATTTTATTTAGGTATATGCTATGTGTCTGAAGAATACTCATAGCACAACACGTCTCAGAGTTCTGGGGTTTTTGTTGTTAGGTTGATTTATTGGCTTATTTGTATCTGGGCTAGTCTCAAAACATGCATGGAAATTTCTGGGGAAGAAATAAATAACGGAATGTCACTTTTCCTCACTAATCTGTTTTAAACACAGTACTGGCCTCTAACACTGCTGCTCTGCCTGGCCCCATGAAGCTATGGAAGGCTGCTGCAGATAAAAACCATTTGAGTAAGTCTTCTTAACCATAATAGTTGGACATCAACACATGACAAATACCATCCATGGGAACTAACACTGCCCAGGTTATTGCTTGTTTTCAAGGCTGCTATGGCATAATCTCAGTCTCTGGATTGAGTTGGGTTTGTTCAAAACTTGGGTAGTTTGATCTGGATGAACCACTTGCAGCTTCCCATGGCAGTGAGCAGCAAAGGTTTGCTGTCACCTATAGCTGCCAGGACACAACTCCCCGCTGCTCATACCTCAGGGTTCCCCTGTCACAGCCATCTGAGTCTTCTACAAACAGAACAGCAGCATCTGGGTTTCATGATGTTACCAGAGTAGCCATTTTCTCTGAGCAGTATTTTCACGAGACTGACTCAGGACCTCGTTGCTACTCAGTGAAAACCCCGGTACAACTCAATCTATTTAAGCTTTAGCACAGCAAAAACACCAACACTGTAGAGCCCCAAAGTTCTGACCTAAGACCAGAACTTATTACTCAATTAGGAAAAGCTGACAAGCACAAGGATAGCCCATTCTCCACGATGAACTAAATCAGAATCATAAAGTAGGGTTGGTTTTACTTATCCATGTAACAAAGCTAGGTAAGTGGTCAGCAAAGGCAGATGAAAGTCAGTGTTGTCTAATTTATGGTAACATTTTGTAGGGAACAATTTAAACCAACTGTACACTTTTCTGGATTCTATAATAACTGTAACCACTCAGAAAGGTACCTATGTCTAGTGACTACGGCGATGCTTTCAGTGAGCTGCTCTGTGCAGCAAAGTCATGAAAGGAAACCACACATTTAAAAGAGCACAGATGGATATGCAAGAATACAAAAATACATCATTGTAAAAAGGCAAGAAAATTTCTAAGGCAAAATAATCTAATACCTACATCAACTGTGACTTGCCCTTGGAGAACGGGGTTGACAAAGCCCTAGAGAACTGTCCATGAGAAAAGACTGAGGTGGGTGATCCCATTTCGTACTTGCAAGGAATGTAAAAGTGATAAATTCGAAAGAGTAAGTATTTTTGTTTTAATAGCCACACAACAGATAATTAACCTCTAGTCAGTGAAGTGTCCCAGAATAGCAGCAGAAGCAGAAGACTTGGAGAATCCCCTCACAGGACAACAGTTTAGGGCAGAAATGGCATTAATCAATGACCTCGATGTACTTTATACTATAATAGATGCATATTAATATTCATAGATTTTTAGGACTGAATGGTCCACTCTATCATCCAGTCTGACCTCATTGTGACACAGGACATGTTTCAGCAAGCCCCTCCAGCCCCTGGATCCTGTTAGGGCTTTCTCTGCTGGGTAAAAAAAAGGCAGCTTTATACGAGCCAGCTCTCCATTGTAACAGAGAGGCTCTAAGGAGGGTGTAATGCAAGTTTTGGCTCAGCAAGATTTGGTGATAAAGGTCTGAGCTGAGATCCAAGTGTCAGGCATTAAATAAACCCTACAGTTGTGTCAAATAATCCAAAAGGAAGGAAACAAAAAATGTTCTCTGAGTGCCTGGAGTAGATCAGGAAAGCATGTTCTTAGTCCCTCTCCAGACCACTTGTTTCATGTTGTGGCTGCACCTTTACAAGGCCACCCACAAATGTTGTGTGGAGCTTTCCATCGTGCAAGTCAGCAATATTTTTATGTTACATATGATAGAATCCCACCACTCCCCATCAGCTAATGCTTTTGGAATGGCTGTACGTTCAGGCCATGGTATGGCTGGTTTTAAGCAATTCTGGACCAAAAATGCCCAGGAAGAAAACAACATTTTTCTTCTTTTTATTTTTTTAAATTATTCTCACCTCTGTGACACTGAAAGAAAAAAGGGAGGATTTGTATTTCTAATTTTAACAGGGTTCAGGCCTTTGGGTGACCCCTTCTTGGAAAAGGTTAATTCTTATGAACTGCATAGCTTAAATATGGCTCAATACAACACTAAGATCCAGCCAAAAGAGATCCTTTCATAAAATAAGAATCTGAAACCCAGTATTTTATTTTTAAAGCTATCTAGTTTCCAATGGTTTCCAACTTACTATGGGTTTTATGGAAATGAAGAGCAATAGCTCCTACCCTGATTGACTTTCCCTCACACTAATAACTTGGCAACAGAAACTGTTAACAAAAAAAAAAAGTCTGCTTCCCTAAGAACCAAGCAGTAACTGAGGCCTCTGCTGTGAAATCCAGGGAAGAATGGAAAAGGAGACCCATTCCTGTATCACACCCCAGTGCTGCAGAGTCAGCACCTGCCTTTACTCCTGTTTCCAGCCATAGTGGAAATCACACGCTGGGACATCCATCACCTTTACACCTCTTGGACAAAAACGAAGCAGCCACATTGTCATCTGTCAAAGTTCCTGCCATAGCAGCAGAAACTGCATCTTCAAATATTGATGATCACTGATAGATAAATAGAGAAAAAATGTACACTGCTTTAAAATGTCCCTTCTGGTGCCTGATCCGAAGGTCTGCCTGCCATTCCCTGAGCCAAAACACAGAAAACCCCACTAGACTCAGACAGGACACAAGTCCAGTAAAAGCACTTTGTGACTACAATGTATAACCAAGAGCAAGTTATAGCACTGCTGCACCTGTTTCCCTACACAACAGTCTTGTCAATTAAGTACGTTTCAACAAGAACGGGAAAAATTTGGCTCAGTTGAGCCTGGAACAGACCAAGCCTGATCTTCGAAGTGGGAACTGAGTCCTGCTGATCAGGGCAGGGCAAGTCCCTCCTCTCCACTCTGCTGCCTCTGAAACCCTGAACTTTCCCTTCAGCTCATTAAACACTGTTGTAAGGAAAGGCCTCAGTGCATACTGCCAGTTCAGGAATATATTAGCAGTACTGGAAACCCTCTTAATAAACAACAACCACCTGCCCCAAAATCACAGATGCTCAGAAATGCTGTTCAATTTAAAGGACAACTACTTAGTTCAGAGATCTGTGGTGTAGACACCAGTCTTGACACTGTGGAGGGATAAAGGAGAAAACATCATCAAGCCACAACAGTGGGATTCCTACAGAAGGTGCAAGCTGGACTAGCTTAAGTGTTTAAATAAATATGCGTACAATATGTGCATCATGAAGTGGAGCTTGTGCCTTTTATGAAGAGATCCTAAGATGATACTTGTGTTCTCCTTCAGGAGATCTTACTGTGCTTGTTGGTTTTTCTCCTACTATTGTTATGCAATGAAGGACTTCATCAATAAGGGAAAAAAAGTCCTGGAGGCAGCATGACTGGAAACCCCTGAGAGCATTAGGAAGTCCACAAATCCCATGCTTTCCTACCCAGAACCTTCTGTTACTTTTTTTCTGTTACATTTGTTATGATAAAAAATGTTGAGGTTTAATCTCTGAGAGTTCACTTCTCTGTTTAAGCTCCATAAAGATTCTCCTAAGGCTACAAGGGGAAGATAAAAACAGGATCCTTGCACCTGTGACAGACACTGGAGTGTCAGCACAGACAGACAAGATGCTGCTCCTGCTCCAACCGAACCAGTATCGAGTCTGTACTCAGGACTCACAGAATTAGAGTCTGACACCAACACAGGGATTCTCCTTCCTCTTTGGAAAGCACCAAGGCTTTAGGAAAGGGCTAGAGAGAGTCAGCTTAGGTTCCTGAGCAGGATCTCTACACAACTGAATAAAACTAACAAACCCTAAGATCCCATGAACGCCCATAAACTATCTAAATTATGCCCACCACCAACAAAGTTGGCACCATTTCAAGGGGAAGAGACAGCGAGTAGAGTCTGGTTAATAGCAATGCTCCAAAAGTCAGCAATCCACACTGGGGTTTACCTGAGCATTAGCATCAATTATCAACACCTTGGTGAGCTTTCTCCCACCTCAAACAAGACTCAAACAAGTAAATGGGGGCTCTGTTGAGGGACATCAAGTACACTGAATAGAGATGGCTTCATCTGCTCATACTGCTCCAGGAGCTTTGATGGCTCAAAGGGGCAAGAAATGTGTCTTGGTTATGCAGAGAGCACAAGTAGGGAGTACAGTACACATTCAGCAAAATTTTCCCACTAAAAACCATATACCAGTACAAACGGGGCTCTTACAATTTTGTACTCTGGTAGCCAAAACTTTTTAAAAAAACACAGTTTCAACCTGTGCAGAGCTCAGTGTGACATACTTCTTCAAAAAAGAAAAAGCAAAGATTTTGTACAGAAGAAATAATACTCTATGTACACTCACTGCAAGGGCTGGACTTGCTTTACAAGTATAATTCTGCCATACTGATTCTTCTTGCAGCCACTAAAATTATTTTGGGCTGAGATGTGCTGTGCTCAGTTTCAGCAAGTGGCACATTACAGACAAGCCACAAACATGCCAACCCCCCAATTTCTGCAGTTGTAGAGTGGATCTTGTATTTCTCTTACTTCCCATCTCCTATGGTTTCCTTCTCCCCATCAAACACACTTTAAAACCAAGATCCATCGCAATCCACCAGTAAGTCCTGACCGAGTCTTACTTTCTGCAACATCTTTACAGCCATCTCCAGTAGTGCTGGCAGCTCACACCAGGGCTCTCCAGGCTGAAAAAAATCACAGAGACAGGTCCACCTGCCATTTCCAAACGGTCCAAGCCACCTGCAGTGTTTCTGGAAACCCAACAGCCTCTGTCTCACAAGCAACAGTAACTTGTGCTGAAGAAGCTGCAGTAGAAAACTTAAAAACATGGACCAAGGACAGATCCTCAGGCCAATCACTCAAATGAACTCATTTTAGCTGACTTTACCTTCACATATACACTGGCTGCACAAAGCTGTAACAGAAATTGCCAGAACAAGCCCACACTGGACCCGAATGCAGGACCAGGGAGACGCAGCTGCTGCCTCCAAGTGACCTCTGCCACCTCCCCAGGCACAGACACCCCCAGAAACCACAGAGACCAGCAAAGCTGACACACTAAGGCTCCTAAGGGAATCAGATATTTAGCAAGATTATGCTATCTGCTAATCTGATTAGCCCCAGAGACTGCAGATAAACATAACAAAGAACAGCCGGACACCAGCTGTAAAACTCATCCAGTCAAGCAAATAACACAGCTGCCCAGAAAAGCTCGGCATCTGGGGCCTGTCGAATGCAATGCTTTTAGGGAAATGACAGACTTGCTGCTCTCATGTTAGACATGGGAAAATGTGTTAATCTGTTTACCTTAAACGGATTTAACCTCAATCTGAAGAAGAGAGGACTGACTTGGATACATACAGCAAAGCACAGTGAGCAGGAAACAGCAATTCTTGACACCATTTACATGAGATAGAAGGATCAGGCACGACACAGGTCAAACACGAAAAGTTAAGAGATTAAACAAGCACATTTGTAATTAGGTGTAATGTTGATTGTCTTCTGCTCCTGAAATGATAATCAGGTCCCATATCTAATCTCTACAGCCACCTGAGCTTTAGGCTGATGCTGACAGTCTGCACAGCCAGCCCACCACAGAAACACAGGGCTGGGGGCTTAGGCTGGGGGGTGGAGGTGGGTTTTACAAGGAAAAACTGTGTTTTTATATAAATAAAGCATACAGCAGAAAATTAACAGAGAACCTATCATGCATTCCTAACAGGAAATGGGCCACTGAAAGAAGACAAAAGGCCACCCAACTCACTCACCATACACCGGCTGCTACTTTCACAAATGCAGTAGGGAAGGCAAGGGCATTATTTAATATGTCCACTTGACGTTTTTAAACACAGGAAAAACAACAGCAACTAGCTCAAGGACTACATTCATCACTGCCTGCCAATTACAGAAACAAAACGGATCAGTCAGGGGGACACAAGTGGCACTCCAGCTCACACAGCGCTGCAGAAGCACAAGCATTCCATCAGAATAACAGGCCTTATGGACATATAGAAGCTGGTCTGAAGCTCTTCAGCAATGCTGAGGTAAAGCACTGCCCTACCTTCCTAATTAGCAAACACTCCACGGCAACCTCAACCTTCCCCACAGCTCTCACTTGAGTTTTTGATTATCACATCAGATGATTTTTTTCCCCCCAAATTCACCCCAAGATTCCCCAAGATCGAATTCTTACACACATTGTGTGCTGAGAGAATCAGCTCATCTCCCTTTGTCCAACATGAAAGAGGAAAACCTTTATTTCAGGATGACTCAAATGAGTACAGAAATAAACTGAGGCCAGATGACTTCCCCACCGCTGGAGGCAACGTCAGCCCAATGGTATTGTCACGAAACCTGGCTCCAGCAGCCAGAAGAAAGCACAGTATCACTAAAAAGAAGGATGCACAAGAGGGCTAGGAGTTGGGGTCTAGCAATGTTCAGAATGACAGGAAGATCCAAAAGTAAAAGATTAAAGAATTCTAAAGAAACTGTCTAAAATATGCATTTTCTATTTTTATGGCAAACATGACTAGTTGCTAGTATTCAAATGCAATTATGCAGAGGCTGATTTATAAATAATGCAAAGCCCAGAAAAGAGAGATCAACACTCATTTACAGTGTACCCTATGCTGTACTGAATAATGTTATGCTCCAGCTTTTGCCATGCCAATAAAAAGGAAATATAGTAGAAAGCTCAGAAAAATGAAAAACCCTTTCCATTTCCCTGCCAAAAAGGAAGATGACATCTAAAACAAGGTAAAATTTAAGGTCATCCTATTTGCTACTACTTTTGTAGAGTCAAAGCTTTATTTCTGCATTTCTAACTCACCTGCTATTTTTATACATGTCCCCAGAAGCTGCAAACAAGACATCATGGAAATACATCACCTCTCAACCTGCTGCAATGTGCTTTGAGTAGATGCCATACAGAAGCTCACAGCAACAATGAAGTTGTGTCCCAAATTTCCTAAATGAACTCAGTCTGTTGCACAAAGGAGTGAATAATTAAAGTTGGAAGTGACACAGGCATGTCAGCTACCCTAACCTCCAGCTCAGAGAAATACCAACTTTAAAGCAGTGTTTAAAGTTTGAAGAAGGTAGCTCAGGACCTTGTCCTACTGACTTTTGAATACCTCCAAAAACGAAGATTCACAAGCCTCTCAGGTCCTTGTTCCAACTGACCATCATTCTCACCATCAGAAAGTTTCTGCATTACTATTTATATCATCCTGGCTGCAAACTGTGTTTTTTGACTCATTTGTCAGTATGCAGCTCTAGGAGGAGAAGTGTTTTCATTTTCCCCAAGAAGAATTTTTCTTCTTGATTGCAACTACTGAATTTTAAAACAGTTCTTTAATTTTTTAAAAAATTTATTCATCTAATATCCTCACAGCAACAATACCTTCCCACACATCCTCTCCGCACAATCAGATTTATGCCATTTACATTGAAAACTAAGGTCTTTTTTCCTTACTTATAGCTCAGTTAGCTTTGTTATAATGCAGTTTATAAAATTACATTTAATGGAGAAGAGAGCAGGTAATTTGTTTATTTCTGGACTGTGATGGCTAATGGATGGGGTGGAAATAATGACAGGATATATATTATGCTATGGCCGAACAATACAAGAAGAGAATGCATGACCTGATAATTTTTATCCTTCATTAAATTGTCTATTGAGCTGCTTTTTCTCCATATCAGCTTTTAAAACAGATAAAGCACATAGCAAAAAACCCCATATTATTTCAAATCATAAGATTAGTCTTAATTAAAGCAAAAATTACTCATCTGTTTCTTAAATTCATTAGCCATCGCTGAAAATAAACCAAAAAATAAGGATATCAGCATAAGGAGACGAACTGTAACTAGTCATGTTAACTACCTCCATAAACACTGAGGCATTTTAATCTCAAGTCTGGAAGGACAAATAAAGCCTGTGCCACACCGAGTATTCCTGCCAAGTCCTTCCTCCTCCCAGCAAACCAAAAGCAGAGCAGGAAGCAGAATCCAAACCTGCCTACCCACTCAGATGAAGCAGTGTCACCCCTGAGCCCTGCCTGGGAAAGGGCAACAAGGGAAGAAATTCCCAAAGGAGAAGAGTACCCCACCATGCAGTTCTTTGCAAGGGGAATCCCAATCAAACTGAAACATTTTGTTCAGCTCTTTGGAAAGTTTACAATGTGAAAAAATCCATAGGAAACAAACAGGTTTGCAGATTGAGACCCAAGCTATGTGACATGCAAATTGTCTCCAGCACAAAGTAACACAACTGAAATATGGAGATGAGGAAGAAATGTGAAGGACATCAGATTAGGTCCCTGGCCTCATGATGGAACATTTTCATTTCCTCTCGGGAAAATGGCTGATATTGGTCAGCATCAAGTGATAACAGCCTGGCTATTACAAGTTTCAAGATAACTTTGATCCAGATCACACATCCCGTTAACAGAGACAATAAATTACTCTCACTTTCCATGGCAAAATGTGCAGAAATAAAGCTCACATGTTCAAATGAGACAGCTCCTTGATGAGTAAGAGTGCTAAAACATCAGCAATACATCAAAACAACACAAGTTCACACACAACAAATCGAAAAGACAAAAATGAACGCCACTGAAAGAACATGTATTCAGTTTTGCAGAAACTACTAAAAAGGAGTTTCTTCCCTAAGAAGCACCCTTATAACTCAAGTTTCTTCTATTTCTGCCAAGTATGCTCATATGGCAACTGAAAAAACATTTGTGGCATTTGATTCCCAAAACCTATACACTTAAAGAAAAGTTTTCCCAGAAAAGGCTTTGATAAAAGTCCTTTTCTGTGGTTTAAGTTGGAACACCAGTAGGCAAAGTAAAAACATGGAGCTGGCTGATGGGCAAAGCACCAGCACTTTGAAGCACTGCAGAGGTCACACTGTGGCAGAGAAATCCTGCTCCATAAAGCTTTGATGTAGAGCAGCTCACAGAAATATCTTCATTATTTCACTGCAGTACACTGCTGCTAAAGCCTTTCTTACTCAGTGTTAAATAAGTTGTTATTGTTCTTTGATATTAAAAAAAAGAATATTAAGTTTCTCTGTCAGCATTTCAGATGAATGTGCAACAGGCAGTTCAGAAGATTGTATCAGGGTTTAAATTGAGTTCACATTCACTAGTACATCAGTGACTTTCAAACAAAAAAAGCAGTCAAAACTAGCATAAAATCAGCTCCAACTCATGCCTGACATCAGTAGCTCAAAGCCAGGATAAGAAACCAAGCATTCAGAGATCAGGTATGTGGAGGTACAGCAGCTCACCTTTCCACTCCGCCACCTTTTCCTTCTGATTAAAAAGCCTTTCTCTTTATAGTGTAAATGGTGTAATTTATACCTGCAGAAACACACACCGGAGTTTTTTTTCACATGTGTCTCTAGTGAAGGCTAAAAATTAGCAAGAAAGTCTTGTTTTGGTTTTAAAATACTGTGGAGATCCCCATAAAACAATTTCTAAAGAAAGCCACCGCAGTGGTTTAAATATCCTGAATGCTGAGAGTTGAGAAGGAAGAACATCTGCACATAGTTTTATGGTCCACTCAAACCTTAAGTGCTTCCAAACACACAGCAGCTACAATGATGCGTTCGATTTAAAAGACAGAAGTCTATAAACAGCCTACATCATGATCTTCTCAATTTATCTAAAATTTCCTCCACTTACGTTTACCTCATCCAGTTCCAACAACAAACCTTTCAACTCCCCAGTCTCCTCCACCTTTCCATAAGAACAAGAGCAGTTAAAGAGCTAAAACCCTGCCAAAACCTGAAATAACAATTCGAAATTAGTAAATTTATCCTATTCCTGACTGTTCATCAGTACAGAGGTCCCAAACACCACCTGTCCAAACCAGCCAGATTCCAACCCCCATCCTTAAACTTCAGCCCATTCATAGTTGTCTTCCTGTTCACTCAACTTATACAGCTGCAAATGCACTCCTAGAATGCAATGGCTGAAACAAGATCAGGAGTTTCCTTCCAACATGGAGGAAGTCGGTGTGGGTGCAGGACCAGCACCAGCTGCCCATCAGCATTCAGGGCGAGCAGCTGCTCTCAGTGGCATCCCTGGAATTCAGCTTGGCTGGGGAAAAAACAACCACCACTGTTTTTTCCTAAAATTTCACCTAACTGCTGTAACATGCCCGTGTAGTTCTGCCCGAATTCTTACACATGTTTTGAACACTTCAGTGAAACAGTTAAAACTCAACATTTATACTGCAGGAATGCCCTTGTTTGCACCACTCCCTTTGTTGCCATCTGTCAGGCTTTCTCATTGAAGCTTCTCACAAGGAAAACACCAGTAAAACAGCAGGAATTTAGGCAGCAAACTACTTCCTCCTCCAGCCCTTAAAAGGTTTGTGTCTGTGCAATTTTAAGAGGATTCTCTTTTTCCTCCAATACAGACTGTGAACACAGTGTCAGCCACAACCAAATGGTGACACTAGTTCAATAATCCATCTTACTTTTTTTTCCTCTAAACAGTCGAAGGCCTCTTCATTTCCCACTTCTTTCTAATCACTCACTCAGATCCCCCTCCATGGCTGAACATGCAATCTAGTGCTGTGAGCCCAGCTGATCAACCAGAATGCCCAAAATCACATAGGATTGCTGTGAGCACTCTGTTCTCATGCACACACAAACATTAGCAAACTCACAAACTTCCCTGACTGCTCATGTATATGCTTTGGAGAAAATCAAAGATTTAAGAGCACATGTCACCTCAGTTTCTCCTCTGATTACGTATAAGCGAATGGCCTTGCCTCCGTCTCCACATTTCAGAGCCAGTCCTGCAGACCAGCCTCACACACCATTTCAGCACAGGCCACCACAGCTGTCTTTTTCTTTCCTTTTTTTNTTTTTTTTTAAGATGGAAAGACTTTGAGTAGGACTGCTGTGTTACATGTTTTCTGAAGTGCTAAGCACTTCACTTGAGCTATGAATCATCAACAGTGACAGGAGCAGAAATATCTTGTCATAAGCAATGAAGAAACTTCAAAAGTATCCCACCAAATAATTTACAAAGATTGCTTATCCACAGACAAGATGGTTTGCTTATAAAAAAAAATCTATAATTTAGTAATTATTATGGGAAAAAATATAACTACCTAAAGAAGTTAAAAATATTAAATGACAAGAAGCAAAGGGGTAGGAGGGATGTGAAGATGGGAAACCACCATCCCTAAAGCACCTCTTTTCTTGGAGTTCAAAAATGCAAACTCACATAGGTGAGAAAGGCAATCTATCTGCACACATATTTAGAACAGGTCTTTAAATTTCCCCAGGCAGATGCAGCTTTTCCCTCCTGTTAACCATTTTTGCAGCTTAAAAATTTGATGCTCACAGGCCACTCTGAGTCTCTGCATAATTTCTTATCAAGTCTCAGAACAGAAAGCAGCTCTTCACTGTTCTTCCAAGGGACTTGGAATACGTGCTTTAGCATTAACATTCACACAATGGCAAGCACTAGAGACAATTTGTAACTTTTTGTAATCTGAAGTGATGCAGTTTTGTCCCACTAGTAAAGGCTCTAATGGTGTAACTAGAATGGCACCATCTTCTGCATTCAGGTTACATTTTATCACTCTTCTTCAAAATATACTTGCCTTTCACAATTACAGGCATTCCCATGCCTTCTGGAATTCAAACCTCTGAGACACCAAAACTGCTTGAACCATGAAACTTTTCCCTCTCAGAGTCCTATGTTCCACTCGGTGCACTCCTTTCAGCTTCTTCAGCTAGAAAAAGAGACCATTCACAGCCAAAGCCCTTCCGTCTCAAGCACTGAATTAAGCAGGTATTACACACAAAAAGGAGCTGCTACTGCATACTTTCCAATTCTTCAATTGCCAAAAAAACACAATTAAGCTCGAAATGTGTTGATTTCCTTCATTTCACTGCAGCCAGCTTATACACCTATCCAGACTACACATTCTACATAATTAAGAGTAACTTCCCATACTCCTATCTTGCTGCTTCTAGCTATAATCCAAAACCAGAATTTGATGTGCTATTTCAGACACAACAGAAGTATCCCTCTGGTTTTTGAGCCCTTTCACCTGCTTTCAAACCTCCACAAGGAATGGATGTCTCAGTACTGCTGGATCTGGCCTCATCATCTCCTGGGAAAAGAAAAAATCCAGACCATGTATGGTCCTGGAAACACAAGTCTTTATAAAAAATATTGCATTCTGGGAGAAATTTTGTTATTCACTATCCAAAAAAAGCTATTTCCTTTTCTAGTAACATGTCCATGCGCAGCAGGCGCTAAAAGGCAGCAGAATAAATTATTTTAGGCATATGCAGATGTGTGCAGACTGACCTTCCAGTACACAGCCTAATGAAGATCAGAAATCATCAAATTGCTGCAAATAACCGAAAATCTGGCATGTACGCTTAGTAAAGCATTCAAGTGACTTCAAAGACCTCTATCAATACAGAAAAGAGCCACATTAAAATTCTGAGCCTCCAAATCTATTAAGCATTTCCAATCACAGGTGAACAAGTACCAGGATTTGTTCAGCCGTTGTTCTCAGGGAAAGAGTGTTGGCTCAGTCAGTCAGCAAACAGTGACCACAGGTCCCTTCCATCAGCTCAGTGATTCAACAGCCAGTAAATCTAACTTGTGTTTTCCATCTTGTTTATAAACTGTTTTTTTAACTTGGTGAAAGCCAATGTGCTACACTTCTGAGGGCACCAGCACCAAGTGAATCAGACACTCATTAGACACATGGCAGAGGCAGGAGAGGGCTGTGCAGCCACCACGATGCACCAGCAGTGGTACAGGTATCTCATAGAGTTCTGTCTTCTGCACCACAGCCACGAACCAACCCACAGACATGAAAGTCCCATCCCCACTGTGGTGGCATCTGGTCCAGGCAGAGATGCTGGCAGGGCTGTCCTGGATGACAGAGCTCAGCAGAGGGGACAGTGAACACACACAGGCTGGCACATGGGATTCATTAATCAGGCTCCAACTGCTCCACTTCACTAGACGGGAGCTCTTTATAGACAGTGCCTCATTTATTTACTTTTTAAATGCCCAGATTAGTTTAGTGTGAAGCTGTTGAGGGATATAATTTGTCTGAGCGGATGATCTATAGATCACTGAATGAACACTAACCAGGCTCTCTCAGTCCACAGAAGAAACACACTGTGCACTCTCCCACTGCTGCAACACAGGAAAGGTGAACCTCTTTTCCCTAAAATTTAGCCCCTGGCAGCCTGGGGGTCAAAGAGATGGCATCTCTTCTAACATGCTCAACCCTCACTGTGGGCAGAGCTGCAGCCTCTGCCTATGAAGAGCAGGTCACTCAGAGGGAAAGCAGCAAATGATAAACAACCTGGCATTCAGCTGGGGACAGGCTTTTCTCACATACACAGCCTTTTCTGCTCACATCTGTGACTACTACTAAATGCATATTTTAAAAATAAATTATCTTGCATTCAGATCTGTTACTAGAATCTCTCTTTCTCTGCTGAAGCAGATTTGTTCCAATGGTTGTATCTACTGTTATTCTGGGACTTGGTATTGTTTTCCCACTATTGCTGCAGAAAATGTTCAGCAGCTAATTGCACAGTCAAGTCCTTTCACATAATTTTCCCTTTGACAAGAGTAATTAAAAAGCTAAACAGCTCAAGAACCAATTGATTAGGTCTGCAAGCAAAGCTCTGTTTAGGTGATCCTGAGACGCACGTGTACCGAACAGCAAGCTTTCACAAAACACAATTAGGAATGTATTCCTCAGTGTTGATCATTTAGGATGGTTCTTGCAAGATCTTTTTTTCCCAATTCGTATTGGAAGTTATATGTATATATGTACTGCACACATAACACATTCTTGTAAGAGTCACGCAAATTAACCTTATAGGACAGGTTACAGAATATTTTCCATCCACCACCCATACTTGCACAGATTCCAAACAGCTTAAGTTTGCAAACGGACTCAAAACACCTCCCCATCGTAGGAATGAACCATATGAGGCTGTGTCACTGAATTTGAAAGACTATGTATAATGAAACTACTGGATTTTTCCCACTCTTTGTACCACAGAAAAGACATTTCCAAGAGCAACCCTGTCTGTAGACTCACTCCCTGTGATACACTACTGAATCACGTATTTGCTCGCCCTAAAATTGCTCTGAGTCCTCTGTAACAGGACTTCTAATATTATTACGTTTCAAACTACGTAATTGAAATTATAAAGTAAAGGGCTTCAAAATTACTGCAGATGTACCGAAATAATGAGCTCATGAACACTAATGATACGGAAACTCTAGGAAGCCTGAGGTTACACACAAACTTAGATCCTCCCTATAATTTTTTAATAAATCTAGTAATTCTATTCGAGACAGAGAAGTTGAAAAGGTTTTCTTTAAACCACTTCCTTCTCAGTAAGGTTTGGTCAGTTCTGACTATGTGTTTGAAAGATTGTCATGAAATCTGCAAGGTTTAAAGCCAACGGGAACCTGGAGCAACAAAAAATGAGAAACTCCCTCTACACATACAGAAGAGCGGCCAAACACCCACCTCCTCCTATTCCACCTGATGGGCAAGAAAATGCTGGTGCTCTTCAAAGGCAACAGCTCTGGCCTCCGTATGAGTGTGGGACATTAGACAGAGGACAGATTGATGGCAGAGGTTACCAACACACACAAATAAATCTTAGAATAAAGCTACAGCACCATCTGAAAGAGAGCTGGGTGCATGTGTGCCTGCCTGCAGAGTGGTTTCAAAAAATGGACATCTAGTGCCAGCAGCTGGGCCTTGGGTCTCTCTCTGCAGCAACATCATACATCACTGCTTAAGACACAGCAACAGTTCAAAGACACAAAACCAAAACCCAAAAACTCAAAGCCAAACGTTGACTTGAAGTCTCCTGCACAAGTAATTCGGCAAATCTTTAGAGGAAAGTCAAACACGTAAAGAGAACTGTCATTATGTAAGCAGACATGTTGAAAGAAGCCATAGGAAGGTTTCACACATTCACAAATGTGTAATTTAGATGACAAATGTAACAAATTAAACCCAGCTTGTTAGCTAATAGAATATTTAATTTACTACGAACGATCACTTACAAATCTGGGAATTTAACCAATTGTTCTCACAAGGCATGAAACACCCCTGAGCACAAAGGTTTCTTAGCATCTCAGCACTGCTCCTCTGCATCTTCTTCCACCTAACCTTGTTTATAGCTCTATTCAGTAATAGTTTTTACTTGTTTCCTCGATGTCTTAATTTCCTGCAATAATACATCTGCCATGAATAATTAAGCAACACATTTGCTGCTCGCTGAAAGCTGAACAACTGCTATAAATCAGCTCTGAGACCCTCTGCCAGCACAGACAAAATCAGAGATCTGCTAACACTTGAATTTCTTTTTGCAGGTCAGAGGAAGAGAACACAGAAACACCTGAGGAGCTGCTCAGCAGCATCAGGCTTCCCTCGCCCTGGTGACGGCATTTTGGGAGAGCGCGTGCCTGCATCTCAAACAGCAGGACTCCAAAGACTGTTCTAGCACTTTCCTGGTGAGAAACAGTAAACATGAATGTACTGTATTCCTCCCATTTACTCATTTCTCACACTCCCAGGTTGTCCTCTGTTATTTTCCTGCTCCACAGTCAGGAGGAGGAGAGCAGAAGATGCCCCGAGTGTGCATCATTCCCTTCTCAGCATCAAAACGAAGGACTGTTGTGGATTTTTTTGCGGTATTTCCACCTTCTTTCTCCTGCTGCTTGTGGTTCCAACCAGCATACAGGCTATAGGAGAGTAACAAAGTGCTAAAGGAGCATCTGTAGTCAGGCCCATTACAGCCTCTGAAGGTTTATCTTGCCGATTCACATCCGCTTTCAGACAGCTGGGCATGCTGCATTTCTCAATTTTGGTATATGAAGATGGAAGATAACAACAAACTACAAAAACAACAGTGATAACACTTCTCTTCAACATTTTCACTTGCAACCATATCAAGGGAGAGGAACAATAAAACAACTTTCCACTACCAGAAGAGGATTCACCTTTTAATTGGAACGAGGTTTACAGTGCAACCACCTGCAGCTCAGCTGTGGAGTGAGCCTCTCCAGCTTGGCAGAGGCAGGTACACTAGAAAACTAATCAAGACCATGTATCCAGTCAGGCCTAGGAAATGTCAGGGTTGCCATTAGAATTCCACATGTCTTAATTTAAGAATCTCCCTAATTCACTAGAAAGTGAAAAGACTCAGAAAAAAAAATTTAAAGGTCAAAATACATAACAATTCATCATTAAATTTCCCTACAAAACACCCTCATTCAGAAACAAACCATATAATCTTCCTGGTTTTAATTCTGTTGACAACAGACTGTACATATTTTTAAAATGTAACGTTTAGCAGCTGTGCTGCCAGTCTGCAGGGTTTGCATATATAGCTGTGATATTACCATACTCTATTATTCATAACAGGCAACAGACTTCATTCTTTATCTTGTGAAAAATAATTGCAGTTTGAAGTCAAAGTCTGATGGCAAAAAAACACCCCAACATAACAGGCAGAGTTTCCTGAATTCAGGAACTCATATTATGGTCTGCATCTTCAGTTAGATCAATTCATTAAAAAGACAAATCTCCTCTGATCTGTTTTTGAGGAAGTTTTCCAAGAAGGACATGGCTTTTTCATGAAACTAGGAAAGGAAAAGTCTAGGAGGGTAAATAGCTTTTTCTTATCCACAACAAACACACAATGAACTAACCATAATATTTTTACATGAAGCATGAAACACTCCCATCTTGTACAGGCCTGCGACTCCACTCACCAGACAGAAGTTGGGTGATGCATAGTTGATGCATAGTTATTGATAGCAAAGAATAACTACTGGAAAGACAAGGAAAAAATTCTTACACATCTTCCCTTCCACTAGCATTGACATTAAAAGTATTCTATACAAACATGCATTATTAATGTTTTCCCTTTCATACGCATAAATAAACATTTAGACACATGGGCAAAATATAGCAAACCTATGAGGATTCATGAAGAAACCACATCTATAGGCTATGTGTAAATCTCACTTTATTAACGGCATATTTCCCCCTATATTCATCCCATCAGCTCCTTTCGAGCAGAGCTAGAAAGTCAGAGGACACTGAGGAGGACCAAGGACCTGCAAAATGTTTTCACACAAAGTTACATAGTCAGAGGGGAGAGAATGATTGTCATTTAAGAGGACGATGAAAAAGGACAGGATAAAAATATCAGAGTATCAGATGACCTAGAGAAGACAGGCTGGGATTCTGTACCTTTCTTGGTTTATAAGTAAGACAAAGAAACATTCATTTAAGAAATCACACTGTCTATTCAAAACTTACATGAGGGAACACTTTCTGTTTGCATTTAAGATTCCAGAAATTCCTTCAGAAACTCAATTCCGTGCCCAGCAATCCTGCATGTCAGCGGACGTTGCTTAGTGCGTGACCTGAACTTCTCAGCTGCAGTTTAAGCACATTATTCCTTCTCCTAGCACAGGATCGGGAGGACTGACTTCTCCTCAATTAATCCTTCTATTCTGGCAGCGGGATGCTCAGGATGAAATATTTCACTGGAGGCCTTACCAATGTGAACAGAATAGAAAGACTACCTAATGTGTCTTCAACATGGTACTCCTCATTTCTGCCTATGTGATGTCTATGCTTCTTAAAACAGCAATGCTTTCTTGATTCCTGCATGATTTCTGATCCATTAGCACTGCAAGACCTTTTCTGTATAGCAGCTGTCTAGGCAGTTGTCTCATTCTGTATTTATGTAGCTGATTACTCCTATTTTCAAACATCTATCCACATTTTTCCTTATTGACATGCATCCTCTCAGACAGTTTTGCCAATTTGTAAAGATCATTTTGAATTCTAATGGTGTCCTCCAACATGCTTGCTGCTCTTCCCAGCTTGTTGTTGCCTGAAAATTTAATAAGCATGTTCTCTATTCTATCAGTGAGATCATTACTGCAAATGCTGAATGCTACCAAACTGCCAAATACCCACCCTATGAGCAGATGTTTCACAGGAAAAAGTCTCATGAGGGAGCACTGAAAGCTTTACTAAAGATAAATGACATCTACAGCTTCTCCATTCACAAAGCCTGTTATCCTGTCATTAAAGGAAATTAGATTGATCTGACCTTGACAAACCAACATTGGGCATTATTCCTTTGCTCATGTGGATATAACAATATTTAGAGTTGTTGAAACTAATAAAACTTTACAGAAGCAATAATACAAGTTCAGCTTCTGAGAACAACTTCTAATTTCACATAGGGAACAGGAACTAATTTGGGTGGGGAGAGAAAAACCAAGGGGATGAGCCTTTCATTTTGTACCTCCTTAAAACATGTAGCATTTGTTGGCTGTCGTCAGAGGCTCATGTTGGGGCAATTTTGGGATAAATGGACCTAGAGTTTGACACAGTCCAAAAATTATTGCAACACAAAATAATTCATAGGCTCATCTGTAATTTCACATAAACTTGGAAAACACCACATGGTTTAGTGCATATAACTCTGAGTATGTTAAGCGGAGTTTCTTAAATTCCTCAAAAATACACAGGAAACCTCACACAACATACTATAGATTATAGACAATGCCAGAATTTTTGAGCTAAATTTGCCTCCAAAAAAAAACTTGGTCTGCAACAGAAGGCTGAGTATCTAATAGAAAAGATGTTGAGCACTGCATAGATGCTGACTGAACAATAGAGGGGGTTTGCCTTAATGTGTAAAAAAGCCCTAAAATCATCCTCTGCTCTTATAATAGTACACACAACTCTGCAGCCATATGAATAATGGTGTACTTTAGTGTTTGAGAAAAAAACAAAACATAACACAAAAACAAACTTAGGCAGTTAAAATATGCTGAATGTTCCATACACTTACTAAGGCAAAATCAAAGTTCAACAGTCATTGTCAAGAAAGACAAGACCAAGCCCCTGTGGCCTACAGTACAACCACAGAGCAACTTCAACAGAAACACTCCATTTTTACAATGGCCTCAAGAAATAGGCAAATGCACTAGAAGAGAAACTCCACTGTGTCAATGTCAATTAATTCTCCCTGTCCACACTCCAGGCTAGGAGCTGGAGGACCTGGAGGGCCTCTGCTGCACATCGCTGGGTCTTCAAAAGGCTGTGATGAGAATGGCTCTGGTTACATTCACAGAATGGATATACAGTTAACTTAATCACACACAAGCTCAGATAGTATCCTTTACTTAATGATTTAGCATGGAATTCCCTTTATATTATTCAGCAGCCTACTTTTCTGTGGGTCACTCCTTCCACAAATGAGGTTCTGTTTTCTCTTGACATTACTACAGATGCACTTTAATGGTCAAACGTTTTCACAGACATTTTAGAGTAGAGAACTCTAAGTAACAACACAGCTTTAAGGGTATAAAAGTATTTTTCCATTCCCTTTCTTTTTAAGAGCATTCAAAGACAACTTTTACAGAAAGAACAAAAAAACAAATGTCCAACTCATAAAATACAGTCCCCCAACTTGAACTCTGGCTGAAGACCAAGCAAGGCACATTTCAGCCATTAAACAAACTCATAAAAAGCTGAAAACAACAGGTTATAACTAAGGAACTTTGTATAACCCCTGATAAACTGTATGTAATGCAGCACAGAAAAAAGATATTGGAAGTCTATATACAGCATTTATAAATGACAACTCAACAGCCAGGACCATTACCTGTTATATCAAACAGGAGTAAAGAGAGCCTTTCCAGATCTTGAACTACAGTCACCATCCTCCTGAGAGCCATTCTAAACTCTTTGTACTCAGCATGCCAGAATGAGAACACTGTACCAGGACAAGGTATCCCAGTCCTTTAAATAGGAATAGTAAAGTATTTGCTCATGAGACACGTTTGCTTCTCTAAGGGTTTTCTTGCAAACTGCAACTACAGAAAACTTCTGTTCAATGCTAAATGGGATTAAAATACATAGTCATCTTCATCATATCAATATTTCAACCCTTTTCATCATCTAACAAGATTCTCACCACTCATCATTCAGTTCTTCTAAAGGATCTTCCCTCTTGTAAATTAAACAGTGATTGAATCAGTACAATACACCTATAACTGCCTCATTTCCAAGTTTCTTAAAACACAGAGATTGAAATCCTTTCTGAAATCAATGTACAGCAACTACCACATTTACCTCAAAAGAGAGAACTTCAGTTTCAAGTCTGAAAACTATGGAAGTGTCATGCCTGCCTTATGGACAAAACCACAATGAAAAGTGAGAGTTCGGCAACACACTGATGCCTCCAACCAGCACAAGCCGCAGACTGTTTTTGACAAGTGAGTGAAAAGGAACAGTCCCACCTTCCAGGCACAGCTGCACTAAAGCTGAGGCTCAAAATGGTTATTACAAATTAAGTCTTCTGGGGCAAAAACCCTACCTGTGTAAAGCCCCTGAATACTTCCCGGCCTCTCGAAAAACTCTTTTGAAAACAACCTTTAACAGAAGTAACACAACAGGTGAAGTACACAAAGTGCAGAGGTTCAAGAGTCATTGCCTTCTCCCTGTATAACAACTAACTTGAAAGGGCTTATATCCCTCACCTTTGAGGTGAACCAACAACATTATCACACATGGACAGAGTTTGTAACAAAATAAAAACAAACAGCAAGAAAAGCAGCAAAAGCAGGGAAAAACTCTCTGAGTAATTCCCTTTAAATATGTAGTATTAACCAGTGTTGACAGTGGACTAATTATGGTCCTTTCCATGAGACTCTGGCTACTTCCAGAGNTATGGTCCTTTCCATGAGACTCTGGCTACTTCCAGAGAACCCATTATCAGCTCAAGTATAATAACTTCATGGAGCAGAGAAAAAACAAGTCCAAATCTCTTCTTGACACAATGACTTTATTTAAAGCAGCAATGCAGAACAGCCACCCTTGACGCAAGGAAACTCTTGGAAAGCAGTGGCATTTCCATTTATTTTA